>PISX010015289.1:0-50059 GCA_004024625.1 Mellivora capensis | reverse complement strand
TGACTGGATTATTTGTTCTTTGGGTGTTGGATTTGATAAGTTCTTTATTGATTTTGGATACTAGCCCTTTATCTGATATGTTGTTTGCAAATATCTTCTCCCATTCTGTCAGTTGTCTTTTGGTTTTGTTAACTGTTTCCTTTGTCTGCAAAAGCTTTTGATCTTGATGAAGTCCCCATAGTTCATTTTTGCCCTTGCTCCCCTAGCCTTTGACGATGTTCCTAGGAAGAAGCTGCTGCGGCTGAGGTCGAAGAGGTTGCTGCCCGTGTTCTCCTCAAGGATTTTGATGGATTCCTTTCTCACATTGAAGTCCTTCATCCATTTTGAGTCTGTTTTCGTGTGTGGTGTAAGGAAATTGTCCAGTTTCATTTTTATGCATGTGGCTGTCCACGTTTCTCAACACTATTTGTTGAAAAGACTGTCTTTTTTCCATTGGACATTCTTTCCTGATTTGTCAAAGAGTAGTTGACCATAGAGTTGAGGGCTAATGTACATTTCTGAAAGCTCACTCTGGCTACTGAGTGGAGAGTGGCCTGGAGAAAAACCAAGAGACAGCAGTCGGGAAGCTATTAAGACAGGAGCCCAGGACGGAGATAAGCAGGGTGGTGGGGGGAAGAGGAGGTGGAGATGCACCCTGGAAGTAGCACAGGCTGTGAGGAATTATGATGAAGTACAACGGGGTTTGGGAAGGGGAAGGGGATTAAAACCCTCCTAGATCTGGCTGGGTAATTAATTAGTGCCTGGTTTACCTTACTGACATGGGAAAGACTTGTTAAAGAACAAGAATTTTTTTGCAGGTGGGGAGCAGTGCGGGGGTGTGCAGGGAGAGTTCTATAGTAGTTCCTGAGAGAGAGACTATGAATGCTGATTTTCCTAAGCAGATGAGGAGAGGAGGGGAGCAATCAGGCCAGGCAGGTATTAGCTCCTCTTCTCTGCCAGGCCCTGTTTCTAGTGCTTTACATACACTGGTTATATAACCTTCCCAACAACCCTGTCCTATAAGGGGAACAATGTCTCAATGTCCGGTTCACAGATGAGGAAACCAAAGCACGAGAACACATAGCTAACATATGACAGAGCCAGGACTGAAATCCAGGCAGCCTTGCTGGAGCCCTTTAGCCCTGGCCCCATACTGCCTCTTTAGCAATCATCTTAAAGGAAACAGAAGTCACTATGAGGACACGAACGGATATTAAAGACATTCAGTCTCAAGGATACGAATGTACAGTGCTTGGCACACACAAGACACTGAAATGTATTTTTAAAAATTTGGGGAGTCAGCCAATGACCACAGCTTGGAGTCAGTCTTACCATTTGACTGAAAAAGGATCTACAGTATTAAAAGTATCAAGTGGGAAAGAATTAGGTCAGCAGGAAAAGCACTTTGGGAGACACCTTTATAAAGACTACTGGGCTACTGATCCATTTATAGATCAAGGGTTCTACTTAACAGAGGAAGAATAACTTAATGGCTTCTGAGTAGCTCCAAGGAGTTAAGAGAGGCCCCAAAGAGCCTAATTTATACCAGGGAGGGGCCAGCAGGATCTGGCTCTGTAATTACACCCATACTATAACTGGAACCATTAGAAAACCAGGGCTTCTCCTTCTGATGGCCTGAGAGGCATCTCAGGACCAGATGGGTGACTTTATGGCTCCCAGCTCAAGCATCTGGGTCTATCAGTTGCACAATTTTTCCATTTCTCCTGGACCTTTAGCTTCTGATTCTGCCAAGTATAGCCTAGTAGAAAGAGATATGAAGTCAAACCACCTCAATCCAAGTTGTAGTTACAAACTAAATGACTTTAGCATCTTTATTGTAAAATGAGTACTCCCCCACTAAGACTGATAAAACAACTTAATTGCAAGGCAATATACAAGTGTTATTGGCTCACCAACACTAACTTACTTAGGCACAAACAAGGCTCTTAAAACCTGTCTTCTGGGGCACCTGGGTGGCTCAGTCATTACGTGTCTGCCTTTGGCTGAGGTCATGATCCCACGGTACTGGGATCGAGCCCCATGTCCGGCTACCTGCTGAGCAGGGAGCCTCTTCCTCCCTCTCCTGCTCCTCCTGCTTGTGCTCTTTTCTTTGTCAAATAAATGAATAAAATCTTAAAACAAAACAAAACACCTGTCTTTTTTTTTAAGATTTTTAAAAAAATTTATTTATTCATGAGAGATGAGAGAGAGAGAGAGAGAGAGAGGCAGAGGGAGAAGCAGGCTCCCTGCAGAGCAGGGAGCCCAATGCAGAACTTGATCCTAGGATCATGACCTAAGCTAAAGGCAGACACCTAACTGACTGAGCCACCCAGGCAATCAAAACCTGTCTTCTTTAAGTCAGGAGTCCCAACTTTGTCTGGAGATGCCAGTGAGGACCCCAGAGCAGTGAAAATGGAAGGTAGAAGCTTCTCCCCTAGCCAGGTACAACCTTCTCTCTCCACTGACCTACTCATAAAAATCAAAACTGAATGCAACTGCTTGTGGAACCAGACGCCCATGGGTACACCTAAAGAAAGGCAAAAACAAACATGGCAAAGCCCTGCTACGTAGCAATCAACATCTTTAAAAGTATGGCAGGAAACTGCCTCAGATTTGGAGTCAGAAGTCCTTACTTAGCAGCTATGGAAAAAGTCTATAGCTCTGAACTCCAATGTTTTCACATACAAAATAGAGACCACAGTGAATGCCTTATTTCAAATGTCTGTTAGAAGGTTCCAAAGTGGGGCACTTGCGTGCCTCAGTAGGTTATGCGTCTGACTTCAACTCGGGTCATGATCTTGGGCTCCTGGGATTGGGCTCTGTGCTCTGTGGGGAGAGTCTACTTCTCTCTCTTCCTCCACTCTTCCCCTGCTCCTGCTCTCTCTCTCTCAAATAAATAAATAATATAAAAAAAAGACAATTCAAAAGTGAACGCATGTGGATTTGGTAAACACACTCAGATCTCTGACATATGGATTATCCAAAGAAGGTGGGGAACAACTTAGGGCTCTCTGATTACCTCCTTATTCGCTTCCAGACCAACTAGAATAAGAATTTGTACACATTCTGAAACTCAACCAATAAGACACTGTCTACTCTAACAGTCTCTCAACCTAGCCAGTGATGAACTGCTTCTAGACTTTTTCTATCCTGATATTAATATGCACACACACACTAAACCTCCTCATAATAAACAATTTAGAACCCAGCATCCACTGTAAGAGGGTGAGCTCCTATAGGTCTCTCAAGTGGTGGAAAGAGAAAATTAGCAGGGTATATCCCAGTCTAGCCAGGGGGCTGACTTTAGACTGAGAAAGCTCATCCTTCCCACTTTCCTAAACCTGGCCAAAATGCTGAGTCAACAGGGCAAAGGAAATACATTCTTGGCCACCTGGAATCAGAGGAGAAATGTGCAGGACTTAAGAGATGAGCAGGGAAAAGGCCAAGATGATTCTAGAGTAGAGTAATGACAGCCACTAAGGACACCACACAGATGGCAACTGATAACCTTTTACTAATTTGCTACCAAATTACATATGATCAACTTCGTTGACCTTTTACGTTCATAGTTACTAAGTGTCTAAAACCCACTTTAAAAAAAAAAAGTGCTGCTTCTATCCAAGGAAAGAGTCAAGGACTAGCTTAGAGAGAAGCACCATGGTATCCGTATTTCCTGAATTCAAATTATGACTTGGTCTGGCAAGTTATTTATAAATTCTTTTTCAGTGTTTGGGCCAAAAGGTTGGCATTCCAGGAACAATTCAACATCTTATGACTGCATGAGATGGACTATCTGAAATCAGGACTTGTACTGAAACATCTAAGAATACTTACACTTTATCCAGAGCACAAATAGGTTCAAGTTCCTCTGGACAAGAGAGGGGAAAAGGCATTCACTAGATCTGGCCAATGGGCTCTAACAAAGCAACTCAATTCAGTCATAGGAAACAGTACTGATAACTGATGACAAAGTCCCAGGAGCCATCACACAGCCAGAACCCTCACCAGGGAACCTCATAGACAGGTCTCCTCCTCCTCCCATGCTGCCATTTTGGTTCAGCCATGGGTCACGAAAGGGGATTTCTGAACTGAAAAGACACCCTCATTTGTTCTGGGCCACCTGTCATCTAAAGATCTCAAACCTCTACAAAAGCAGATTAGCTAAGATTCTATTTTATGAAGCAAAAACTGAGCAGAGAGAAAGTCAATTATTTCTTGAATGTTAAGCCTGATATAAAATAAATAAAAAGTGAGCCAAGACTCCCAGACTTGCAAATCAAAGCTACTTTCCACCTATGATGGGCTTCCCTGGGAGCAGTTCCAGGACCCACATCCTCCAAGCTACCTGGAGGCTGTTAATAAGGGTAAAGACTCTAACATGCATCTGGTACTTTATCTGGTCACAGCTCCAAAGCCTCTACTTAGCTCGATGTGAGCAGTAAAGGGAACCAACTTCAGGAAGAAAATGGTCACCGTGACACTACCATGTCTTAAATTATGAGAGGACAAACCAAATAGAAGTGTCTACCATACACACCGAAACAGAAACCACCCACAGAACACGCTCCTGGAGGTTTAATGTTACTTTGTAAACTTGCAATACAGTTTTTGCAGTGTGATGGCACCGAATCATGTTCCCCTGAGTTCTTGGGTGATTCTAACAGTTTAGCCAAAAGATAACACAGGATCTCCTAATTTGGAATGGATTTAAAGAGCATTCAAACTGGCAGGATGCTCATCATCCCAGGTTCATCCCTGAGCTGATCTGGGGCCAGATGTTAGCACTTTAACACACAAAACGATTCTGTGATGGGGAGAACCTGTTACCTTAAATCTCTGAGGTTGGTGAAACTGAATTGTTGCCCTTTTCTGGTCAAAATCTTTTCTCAGCTGAAGGAAGTGCACTTTGCCATCTTTATTTAAAACCTTCTTCTTTCCGTTGACACAGCGGCAAACATTCACATCTCTTTCATAGTACATACCCTGGCTGCAGAGAATCTTCAGATCTGACAGCCTGAACAGAGACTGGTAATATGTGGCCACTGCAGGGTCATCTCTCTGAATGAGAAGGGGCTTCTTTTCCCAGAATTCCTTGAAGAAAGTCTCTGTCTTGATGGGGGAGATTAAACTTTCAAAGAGATCACTGGGGCTTTCAAAATTCAAAGTGGAGCAGGGTCCACCAGCTGCCTCCATCTTCAACTGCTTACGGGGAACAGATCCCTCTTCCTTCCCCTTCCCTGTGGGCTTTGCTTTCTTCAGCATCATTGCATCCTCCAGACAAAGCAGTGAGGAAATGGACCTACCAAAGAACAAAGCACACACATGGTTAGGCTTACTAGGAGTGCCGGGGTCTGTGTTAGCAGATCATGCACACACAGCTTGTGTGACCATGACACTTTCAGGAAAATTTGGAAGTCAATGCCATCTCCTCGGGGATATGACAGAGACTCCAGCCAACACCACAAGTCCCAAGATAGGATTCAGCTTCAACCACCACTCCAATTACATATTCATCTAAAGGGAAGCATGTTTTTCTTGTACATCAGCATTAAGTCGTGAAATTCGTTGTCTGTTTATTAGGAGGTATAACGATCCCAAATGAATGTTTCTGCTATCTTGGCAGTTCTTGGTCACAGGTTCAGCCGGCGGCCGTTGACACGGCAGTCAAAAATCCCAAAATTGGCTTCTGTCAGCACCAGGTCCCAAACCTAATTAGATGTACTCTTGAGTTACAAACACTTGCCTCGAGAACTACCAATAGGGGCCCACTGCCAAGTGCTCCCTGGCACAGCACCACCCCCAACTGCTGTTCAGGAAGGTGCCCAATGTGCCCTGGGCCAGTGGCGTCACCTGGTGGCGGGAGCGAGAAGCTGCCTGTTCCCAAATCTCTTCCTCACCACATAAACCTCCTCACTTTTGATTTGCAGCTTATTCTTGAAAATTGCTACGTTATGGGAAACACTGCTCCCATTAAAAACAAAACAAAACAAAACAAAAAAACAAGTTAGAGGCTGCAGAGTAAAAGCTAAAGATAGGTATGCACCATCTTTAAAAAGCTTTAACTTTTAAACTAAGAGAAGACACAATAAAATACCAACATCAGTAACCTCAGACACAGTGCTCCCCCCAACTTTAACACGCACGCCATCACCAGGGCATCTACAGCTGAGGCAGGGCTGAGGTTCTGCATTTCTAACAAGCTCCCAGGTAATAATGCTGCTGCTGGTCCATGGCCCACATCTGAGTAACGACACCCCCAGCTTTGCTGAGCCTCTCTCAGAACTGCCCTCACACCGCAACTACTGTCACATTTATGATGCTGCTGTCCTTCACCTGGAATTCAAGGATGGTATTTCAAATTACTTTCCAGAAACTGCAAGATTCTATTTCAAAGTGTATGTGTATCTGTATATTTGGGGGGTAGGCACATTGCTCTCACCCAATTCTTTTTTTTTTTTTTAATTTATTTGTCGGAGAGAGAGGGAGAGAGAACGAGCGAGCACAGGCAGATAGAGTGGCAGGCAGAGGCAGAGGGAGAAGCAGACTCCCTGCCGAGCAAGGAGCCTGATGTGGGACGCGATCCCAGGACACTGGGATCATGACCTGAGCCCAAGGCAGCCACTTAACCAACTGAGCCACCCAGGCGTCCCGCTCTCACCTGATTCTTAAAGGAGTTTTTGGCCCCCCAAAAAGGCTAAGAACCATTATGTTTATAAAAAACAATTCTTCCCAAAGTCCAGTAACTTACAGATGTTATGGTTTTCTGTTTTGTAGGGCTAGCAGAATTGTAAGAACACTGTTTTCTGCTCTTTTGTTATTATAACTAAGGTGTATTTCCGCTACACAGTGAACTAAGTAGAATCAGTGGTCTGGCCTGGCAAAAAAGTACCCTGGAAATACGTGTCACACACTGTAACAACTAATTTATAAATGAGTGCAACCCAAATGTAAATGGAGCAATTTAGGAAGTGGAAACATCAAAATATACAACTCTAGAAGCCTCATTTAAGCTTCTAAACTTTGTACCCACAAACAGCTCAAATCAAGTGCTTTTGATAGGAAAACACGGGACTGAGGTGGAAAACGATTACAAATCGACACTAAAAGCTTGCATTGGAGAAGTAAGGGCTCAAGCTTAGGGGAAAAAAAAATTTCGGCGTTTTAGGATATATCATTCAAAAGTCACATTTTCTGAAAATGTTCCCTATTCCTCATAAGTTCCTGAGACCACTTTGATTTCTCAACTGAAGAATCAAGGCTTCAGTGAGACAAAGGATTGCTAGTACTTAGAACCCAGATGTGGTATAGAAACAAGGAGCTATGAAGACAGATTCAGTAAAGACCACAACTAGTGCAGAAGAGTTACTGCCTGTCCTTCAAAAGGCTATTGTCTGAGAACTTAGATTTCAGGAGCATTCCCACCACCTTTAATTAATAAAAGTAACTCACTGTGCCTATATTATTTATGCACTGTGGTTTATAATGAACACCAGTTTTCCTTCTGGGAGTCTGGAATTCTGGTTGGGGCTCAGTGCCAGGCAGAGGATGCCTACATGGTCGGCCCCCAATAAAAACCCTGAGTTCTGAAGTGTCTGATGAGCCTCCCTGGTTGGCAATATTTCACATGCATTGTCACAACTAGTTGCTGGGCCAATTAAGCACCTAGTCTGTTGCTTTAATAAATCAGCTGTGAGTCCCAGCAAATGACTGAACCTAGGGATGGTCTTAGAGACCCCCAACACATTGCTCCCGATTTTTAAAAAGTGTTAAACTGGTTCAGAAGGTTTGTATCATTAAGATATCCTATAATGAAAAACTAATTTCATAGTTAGCCATACATCTCTTATCTCTCACAATTGGTCAGTTTAAAATTTATTTAAGGAGAGCAGGAAGAGGACAACAAAAGGCTTTTCTTTAAGCACAATTTATAAATACAGTATAAGCACATTCTCCAGGAAGTGTGGCTAAACGAAGTACACAAAACACTTAAGCTGAAAATAAAATCACTTAAAGCATTTTTCCCATCTATAATCACCAATAAAATAAACCCAGCACTGACTGCAGTAACAAATGCTTTTGTTAGAATATAAATTTCACTACTCACACTGCCAAAAGTTACAGCATTTCTTGTTTTTCTATGTTCATATTGAAATGATTTGACGCTTAGTTAATTGGAAACTGGCTAAGAGGTTAATGGGAAAATATACTATTTCTCTGATTCTCACACTACCATATTGTAAGACAACCATTCTTTTTAACAGCTTTTGGGGGTAGAGGGGAGAAGAGATGACACACCCTACCACATTAAACATGTAAAAATCTTAAGATGCATCACAATTTCAGAAAAAGTAAAACAGCCTATCTTAGAATCTAAAAAATATAGTAATTAAACAAGAAAAACCTTTGTCTAGAAAAGTAAAGCCAACACAAGCCAAACCATAAACCTCACAGACCACCCAAACAGAAGTTAGAGTAAATATTTTTATAAAGCTACAGGGAAAAAAAAAAAAAAGTTTTAAAAAAGTAATTGGTGGGGCGCCTGGGTGGCTCAGGAGGGTTAAGCCTCTGCCTTCGGCTCAGGTCATGGTCTCAGGGTTCTGGGATCGAGCCCCACATCAGGCTCTCTGCTCACCAGGGAGCCTGCTTCTCACTCTCTCTCTGCCTGCCTCTCTGCCTACTTGTGATCTCTCTGCATCAAATAAATAAATAAAATCTTAAAAAAAAAAAAAGAAAGAAAGAAAAAAGTAATTGGGGGGATCCCTGGGTGGCTCAGGCTGTTAAGCAGCTGCCTTTAGCTCAGGTCATGATCCCAGGGTCCTGGGATATAGTCCCACAGTGGGGTCCCTGCTCAGTGGGGAGTCTGCTCCTCCCTCTCCCCGTGCTCTGCTCCTGGCTTATGCTCTCTCCTCTCTTGCTCATCTCTTTCAAATAAATAAATAAATAAAATCTTAAAACAAACAAAAAACAAACAGCAACTGGTATCACATAATGTATACAAATAGAAAATCATGTTATATACCTGAAATTAATGTTATATATCAATTATATTTCAATTTTTAAAATTAAAACAAATGTTCCCAATCTGAGTTGACTATAACCATAGTGTAAAAAGATTAGACCAAAACTCAGTTCATATTTTACTAGCTGTCCATAGATTTAAAAAAAAACTAATCTAACCAACTTTAAAGAATGAACTCTACAATAAAATCAATACTGATAACCATTGCACGGCTGATAAATATAAACAGAGCCTTTATATTTTTAAGTGTCCTAACCTCCTTTTCTGTAGAAATATTCCCAGACAAGAAGTCAACATAGCTTCTTGAGGGCAACAGCTATCTGCACGTTCCCAGAGCCCAGCACAGAACGTGGCACATGGGTCCCCAAGAAATGTCTGCGGAATTCTCCTTTTTCATCTTTTATATATAATTTTAGAGAAAAGTCCTCAAAACCCTTACACAAAACAGGGTCGGGGGAAACAGTTTATTCAGTGGGGATTGGTCTGATGGCAGTTGTAGCTTGGGTTTTCCACTGCACTGTCAGAGCTGAATGGCACATTAGCCCTCAGTGGTTATTACCAACCAGAGGCGGGAGGTGTGTCTTTATATAAAATCTCCAGAGCAGTGTTTTACAGGGTAGTCACCAGGAACACTTGTTCGCATGCACATTTCTAGGCCCTATATCAAGCCTTATTGGATTAGTCCTTCTGGTAGCTGGGGCCTAGAAATACACATGAACATAGTAAATTCTCCACAGGAATTTTGGCTCCATTCACACCGAGGACAGTCAAATTCTGATCAAAAGCACACACACAGGACAGAAATACTACCTGTAAGGAGGTCGCCTAGGCTGACCTAAACCATTTTTTTGCTCAACAGAAACGTTTATCCAGAGGGAAAACTGGTTCTCTCCTTGACCTAAAGCTGTAATTGGCAATTATCTTCTTAGCTGCATTTTAAGGAGAAAATGGATTATACCACATTCATGTATTTTGGTGACCCACGACGTTACAAAGGATGAGGCAGGAGAGGCAAAAATCATCCATCCAAGAGACTGTGGCAGAGGCTGGGAAAATCAGGCTCCTCCACTTAAACGCGAGTCCAGTGAAAACAATGGCCTGACGCCGAATTTGCAATTGAATTAGTGGACTAATCACATCCTGTGACTCCCAGGCCCCTGCTTCCTGAAAACAGTCAGCAACCTGGCCTTACGTACCTGTTGGACAACCCACTGTCGGGCCACCAGGCTAGTCACACGTGCTGAGTGAACTGCACGCGGGGGCTGGAATTTTAAAGTTAGGGCGGGACAGAGGGCCGCGGCTGCCCTGCTCCGCAGCCCGGGCTGCAGGTTCCCCAGCTGGGAAGCCTAGCTCCTAGGCCCGACCTGACGCCAGGAGCACAGCCCACGTGGAGGCCGCGCTCCCAGGCAGCCTGCCGCCGGCGCCAGGGCGCGCGTCACTCGCCCTGCCGAGCCTCCAAACTTTCCGAGCGCTCGTCCCAGTCTCCAGACCACCGGCGGCTCACGGGGGCCACTCTCGGTGCCCAGGTCACTCGTGACCCGACCCCTCCATCCGGGCAGCACCAGACCCGGCGTGTCCTCCCTGCCCCGGTCCCCGTAATCACGGAGCGCGTCAGCGCGCGTCCCCGGTCCCGAAAGCACCAGCGCCCGCCAGTCCGGGCCCCCGAGGCTCCCGGGGGATCGGCTCTCAGGTCTCCCCCCATCCCCCCAGGCCCCACCCGTACCCGCGCTCTGGCGGCGGAAGAGCGCTCACGACCTTGCCAGGAGCGGCGCGGGACAGCAGGGGGAGACCGCAGCACTCACCCAGCTGGGCCTGTTGCGCGCGGCCGCGAGCGGGCGGGGCGGCGGCTGGGGGCGGGGCGGCGGCTGGGGGCGGGGCGGGGCGGCGGCTGGGGGCGGGGCGGGGCGGCGGCTGGGGGCGGGGCGGGGCGGCGGCTGGGGGCGGGGCGGGGCGGCGGCTGGGGGCGGGGCGGCGTGCGCACGCTGGGGGGCGGCCCGCTCAGGCTCCTGCTCCCGTCGCCGCCTTCCCGCCCCTGTCCTTCGTTCCGGTGGTACGTGCTTCTGGCTCCCGGGTACCCGCCCGGATTCGGTGTTCACGCCCGCCTGTTTTTCCCTTTAGTGTTAAAGGACATAGATGGTTCTTGTGTTTGTATTTGTTTGTGTTTTGTTTTGTTTTTAGTTGGAGGCGGGTGAGCCTCTGGATTTGGGGCAACAGGTTTAGTACAACCGGGTTCTTACTATGGGGAAATTGAGGCCCAGAGAGGTGAGGTGAGCTGTCCAAGTTTAGGGAGCTAGAGGTCCAGGTGCTCCCATCGCTTTCTTTTGGGCTGTCTATGCTGTGATGTGCTGTTTTGTATTGTCAACGGTAATTTATATCGCGTTGCTCCCGCAGTCAGAATTAATCTTGGTTTAAAAGGATACTGGAAATTCAGCAATTTTTTCATTTCGGCCTAAGGCTCTGTACGTCTGACTCATTATTAGAAACGTTTGGGTAGGGAGGCTGGACCAACCGGATTCAAGGGCACATTTCTGCTCTGGCGTGTTTCCTTTGCTCTGTAGACAGCCAAAGAAGACCCAAAGGAAATCATTTCATTCTGTCAAAATGATTGAGACCAATGCCTATTTCTAACAGGTGAGCAAATGGAAACAAAGCATATCCTTGTCTAACACTTGTCCAAAACTAACAGTAATAGCAAAACTTGAATTGAGTTCTTGCTAGCAGGGACCCTGCCAAGTGTTTCGTGTGCTCTTCACTTCATCCTCGCTTCAACCTTGTGCTTACCTCCATTTACAGCAGAGGAAGCAGAGTCTGGAGAGGTTAGCTTGCACAAGATCACGTTTAGATCTGGATTTCTGTCTTTCAGGAAAGACTTTTTCAGAAAGATCTGTCTTCATAAAAGACTACAAAAAATCCCTCTAATCCAGTTGACATTATATTGGTAATGTCCTTTCCTTTTTATTTTGACTACAAAACATCCACTCAAGATAATGTAAGAACAGTATTGATGTTACAAGGATTCAAAAAATGGTAAATTCTTACCCATGTCCATTACATGGAAAAGCAGTACTTTGTGTTTGTTGTAAAGAAAAGTCTCAATGTCAACAGAAAAAGCCATTTCCTAGAATATAGAATAGCCCCTAAGATGTCTAACTGAACAAAAGTACATATTGAAGTCAGCTCTGCTGGGGAAAATCATACATCATGTATAGGAGTTCCCCTGTTGCAAATTTTGTCTTTCAATGTGTTCTCTCTGATATTTTCATTATAATCCAGATTTCCTAAATGACAGGCAAAACAAAACAAAATGAAATGAAAATTATGCTCATTCTTTTAGATCTAAACACGGCAGCTGGCATGCCTATAAAGAAAAGGAGGAGGGAGAGAAAGTGAGAAAAAGGAGGGGAGGAGAGAGAAGAGCTTCCACCATCTATGACCTTCCTAACCTACAGTGGGGGTAACTGGTTTGTTCATCTTTTGCTTTTAGTCCTTTGAGTTTAAAGTTCTTCCAGAGGACAAGAGCAGACTGCTCCTCAGTCTCCAGCTTATTTATTCCAGAGTTATTAAGAAGTCGGTTATTTTGTTTCTGTAATCCATTTCCTCATGAAAACAATGTCATAGATAGCCGAGTCATGGATGGTTAGGGACCCAGCCCTGCCCAGAAAATCCTGCAGAAGCCCCCACATATCTGAATCCAAAAGCCTAGTGATCCTCCTGTGGAGCCTGGGAGCCAGATGCTGAGATGATAGGAGAGAGCAGGGGATTCCATCCTTATCTTGTCTTGGACAGAAACCTGAATAGACTTGTCTAGGATACTTACAAAAAATAAACTGCAGTCCTGCAGGGGTGCTTTGTGTTTGTGACCTTTGTGTTGCCCTTTAAAAGCCAAGTTTGTCATCCTCTCCTGTGATCTCCTAAGCTGTTCCTCCTAGGGAGCACCTCACTACTGCTCCCCACTGAGGCAGCCCTGCCTGGGCTTCAGGCTGCACCAGCACATCTGTCCTTCCTCCACCTCCACTCAGGATGGGCATGAAGAATCTTAGAATCATGGTGTGTGAGTGTCCTTTCTAAGGTTACTGGATCTAACTCAGGGGAGGAGATGCCCAGTATATGAACTTAGCTTTCTCTTTTTGCTAATGCTCAATTTCCTCACTTATAAAGTGAGATTGAACCAAACAATTCTTATCCCTATTGGCTCTCAGATTCTATAAGCCGAAGGGTCTGTGCACCAATTTCCACAGGATATTACGAGAAAAATCAGTCTGACTGGAATCATTCATTCAGTCTATATGCACTGAGGAGCTTGTAAGGTGACTAATATTTGTATTAGGAATTTTTGTTTCCAAACTTACTTTTATTTTATAGGACTATGACATTGCAGAATCCCAGAAAGCATGGACATTGTTTTAAACTGTGTGAATAGTGCCCCCTATGTATTTGTATTCACTTTGGTCCAGAAAAGCTCTAAGTAATTTCTTTCATATATATGATTTTATTAAATATCTGTGCCATAATTACTATCATCCTAACTTTTGGAAGCAATTTATATAATATAAGGAAGCCAAAGCATAACAAGGTTAAATAACTTGCTCAAAGTTATACAACCACTTGGAGAGCAGATCTGGGACTTAAGTCAAAACCCCATGCTATCGACTCTTTTCGAACCTCATTTTCTGCATGTGTAAAAATGGTTAATTTTGCTTAATTTGTCCAACTCACAAAGCTGCTGTGAGTCTCAGGTGAGATAAGGCAGGCAGAAGAATGTTAAAACTTTAAAATGCTAGGGGCATCTGGGTGGCTCAGTCCTTAAGCATCTACCTTCTGCTCAGGTCATGAACTTAGGGTCCTGGGATTGAGCCCCAGATCGGGCTCCCTGCTCAGCGGGGAGCCTGCTTCTCCCTCTCCCTCTGCTGCTCCCCCTGCTTGTATTCCCTCTCTCACTGTCTTTGTCAAATAAATAAATAAAATCTTTAAAAAAAAACTTTAAAATGCTATTCTCCTTAGAGGCATTATTGTTAAATCCACTACAACATCTTGAACATGATTCATAGAATGAATTAAATGCAACTGAGCCTTTTACACATATATGTTTCACTT
The DNA here is from genome assembly GCA_004024625.1 of Mellivora capensis. Taxonomy (NCBI): domain Eukaryota; kingdom Metazoa; phylum Chordata; class Mammalia; order Carnivora; family Mustelidae; genus Mellivora; species Mellivora capensis. The sequence continues at coordinate 35,967 of PISX010015289.1, read as the reverse complement.
CACTGACTACACTCCTCCAGCAAGTCACCTTCTAACCAACATAGCCATATTACCATGGAACAATCTTGGTTGGACTTATGGTAACTTCGGAAGCACCACATTTATTTTTTAATGACCCAGGCTGAAGTATTCCAAAGTTATAGCTGTGATACATCTCATTGAAATCAATCCAACAGACTTGAAAAAAGTATTCAATTACTGTTTGGAATTATATTTTACATGTTTCTATAACTATGTTTAAAACTCCATGGAGCTATGGAGCACTTTGCTTGGCTTAGTCCGTTGAGCATCCAACCCTTGGTTTTGGCTCAGGTCACAATCTCAGGGTCCTGAGATCAAGCCTCCCATTGGACTCCATGCTCAGTAGGGAGTCTGATGAAGCTTCTCTCGCTCTCTCTCTCTCTCTAAATATAAATAACTAAATCTTAAATACATAAATAAACTCTTTGGAGCCAGGAAATTACTTTCATTTGTTCTGAAAACTAGGACAGAGCTTTGCACAGCATAGTTACTCAATGCTTACAAAACTGGATTGGGTTAGTATTCCCATTTTCTTGTCTTGCTTACAGTCTAATTTCTTTTACAGCCTACATCTACAGGAAAGTCAGTGATAGGCTGTTTAACTTTTTAAATAAATGATACTTCAGACCTCCCTTCTTCAATAGCCAAGCACTTGCAGATTAAAATATACCCTTGGGGAACACCTGTATGGCTCAGTTGATGAAGCTTCTGCCTTTGGCTCAGGTCATGATCTCGAATCCTGGGATCCAGCCCTGGCATTGGGCTCCCTGCTCAGTGGGGAGTCTTCTTCTTCCTCTCCCTCTGCTCCTCCCCCTTTTTGTGCTCTCTCTCTCTCTCTCTCTCAGATAAATAAAATCTTTTTTAAAAAAGTTTAATAAGTAAATAAATAAAATACACCCTGGGTCTTGACCAGTGATTGTTTTCCTCAGAGTTTTGTCACTAAATATGTTACCCATAAACCCTGAAACAAACTTGTCCATGATTCTTTTTTTTTTTTTAAGATTTATTTATTTATTTATTTATTTATTTGACAGACAGAGATCACAAGTAGGTAGAGAAGCAGGCAGAGAGAGAGGAGGAAGCAGGCTCCCCGCTGAGCAGAATGCCTTATGCAGGGCTCCATCCCAGGATCCTGGGATCATGACCCAAGTGGAAGGCTGAGGCTTTAACCCACTGAGCCACCCAGGTACCCCTTGTCCATGATTCTTATAAAAATAAGATATGCTCCCACACAGGTGCTTTACATTCGTGCTTCTTGGATTGCTTTGTTAAAAAGTAAACAGGTGGGCGCCTGGGTGGCTCAGTGGGTTAAGCCTCTACCTTCAGCTCAGGTCATGATCTCAGGTTCCTGCGAGATCGAGGCCTGCATCGGGCTCTCTGCTCAGCAGGGAGCCTGCTTCCCCCCTCTCTCTCTGCCTGCCTCTCTGCCTACTTGTGACCTCTCCCTCTGTCAAATAAATTACAAAATCTTTAAAAAAAAAAAAAGAAAGTAAACAGGCTCCTACTGAAAATGTTTCCTGGGAGACTAGCACAGCATGTAGAGATGATTGAGAGAAACTCACACTGTGATGGCACATTCATTAACTTATCTTTCCTTAAAATTTTTATCATAATGACCTAATAATGACCAATTGCTTGATCTCTAAGGTGGCGGTAGTTGGGAACTGACAGAACTACTAATGAATCTTTTTAAACTTTCAAGGAAGAGAAAAATATACTTTACATAAACTGCTTCTGAATAGAGAAAAGGAAAATAACTCTTAAAAAAAGAAAATTATAGGGGCGCCTGGGTGGCTCAGTGGGTTAAAGCCGCTGTCTTCGGCTCAGATCGTGATCTCGGGGTCCTGGAATCGAGCCCCTCATCTGGCTCCTTGCTCAGTGGGGAGCCTGCTTCTCGCTCTGGCTCTGCCTGCCTCTCTGACTGCTTATGATCTCTGTCTCTCTCTCTGTCAAATAAATAAATAAATAAATTAATAATAAATAAATAAATAAAATCTTAAAAAAAAAATCATAGACTCCTGTTATTTATAAAAATGGATGCATAAACGTTGGCATGGATGGAAAAGGAGTATGAAATCACGTGAGGTCAGTCAGAGATCTCAGGGTTACCTTCAATGAACCACAGTGTGTAGACCTCTCAGGACCCTTCACCAGTATCCCTGGAAAGCTTCAGTATTTGAACACCTGCCACCAGGAACGACTACATCATTGGCAGAGCTGTGTAAAAAATGAAAACATAAATGTCTTGTTCCAAAGGTAAGGAGAAGTGCCATTAAAGGTACTAAAATATAGAATGATTTGTTTCCTTTGCAGATTCTCTCTTCACTATAATAGTGGTGGGGTTTTCTTGTTTTTCTGTTTTTTTTTTTTTTCTATTCAATCTCATGTTCTAGCAAACACAGGACTGCTTGAAAGGTGAGTGCGTACCTTCACAGGCACAGGACGGCCCTGTAGTGGCACTCAGCATCCACATTCGCACAGAAGCACATGGCTCACAGGCTACTGAGTACCCCCTCCTGCTAACCACTGGACCAACACTGCTGTGCCCAGGCTGGGGATGGGGAAATAAATCTTCCTGATGCACTAGTCAGGACCCCAACCCAAAGCAGATTGGCCAAACTCAGGAAATTGTCACCTCTTAGCCAGGGCTCATACCGTCCCTGCATAGGGGGTGGGTGACAGCCTTGCTCCAGTCCAGGACTTCTTTAAACACAGCATGGCACCATCAGATAGGGCAGAGAAGTACTGTGGGATGTGTGGATTGATATATAGGTCCCCATCAGGGCCGGGTGTAGCGTGGGGCTCTAGTGGGGCTGGAAGAGGGAAGCAGGAAAGCAAGGTCCAGAACCCATCCCACGGGGCCAGAAGCAGAACTGCACGTCCTGGGCCTTGGTACGTGGGCCGTTGTTCCAACAGACTTGGCTTACAAAAGGCATTCAAAGATTACATTATTAAGAAATTCAAGATGGCAACTGTGAGCATTAAACCCACAGGTGAGGCCTTTTGTAAGGATACTGGTTTCATGCCCATGACACCGGGCCTACCTGCCACCCAGTGGATATCAACCAACCAAAAGAACTAAAACATGGATCACTGAAAAGACTTTTGCCAGCTCTTTCCCTAATTCCCCCATCCATCTCTTGTCTCTGAACCTGGTAGAATGGAGGAGAGTAGGAGAGAGGAATGTACCAGAGCAGATTTTACCTTTTTCCTAGGACAATTTCCACAGTTTAGGATTTAAGACTGAGGTGAGAAAAGTGAAAACACACTTAAATCAGTCTATACTTTATACTTGAATCTCCATCATCAAAGTGAGTGTTTTGTATGTATGTATGCATGTATGTGTGTCTATATATGGTTGCTGATTGATTGGCTGGTTGATCAATAACTCAAAAGTATCCAAAAAGCTGTGGGATCTACCTGAGATGCCAGCAAGGGGCAGAAAAGTAATAGCCAATAAAGTATACTAAAAATAAAGTCATTTTATCTGTACCCTCAACAAGTTCAGATTATTTCATACAAAATAGGGTTCTGCTATATAATAAATGGTTAATCCACATGAATCAAGTAGAAATTCCACCACTAAATATACTGCATAAAAGGGGTAAGAGATAATGTTGAGAGAATCAAATGATCCTAATAACTTGAATAATTTGATTATTTCGGTCAGGATATGGCATATTACATTGATTACTTGGGGACCAATATGCAATTAATTACTTTGATTGCCCAAAGACACACCATTTTTTGTATAAATGAACAATAATCATCTGATTGCATTACTCTAGACCACGATATTATCCAAAATAATAAAATATAATTAATTCTACCTTCAAATCCAAATCTTCCCTTAAGACACACACTATGGAACTCTGAGTTTATTTTATAAATCAACCACATTTTTTGCTCCTACCGTTCTCCTTCTTTTGCCTTATTTTTCGCTCCTGCTTCAAATTCACATTATCTTTTTATAAGTCACGTTAAATTATTAGAGCTTGTTTTCACAAAACCATCTCTTTCTTTACTGTGTACCTGAACTGCATATTCATTTAAAAGCCCTTTAGCAGGTTCTGAGGCTTCTTTCACAATGATTCAGCATTTAATTTAAATATGACTTTATCCAAGCTACAACCTAATTAACAAAACCTATTTTAAGTTATTCTGGGGTGGTGTGATTGCTCTAAAAATTTATCTGATGTGCAGGTTTGTGTTCATAACACTTCTTAAAAGTGTAAAACACTTGAAACACCTGCATTAATGTTCTCTGAAGAAGAGAAGAAATGAATGTGTGCAACCAGTTTGTTTCCCAGGGGGCCTGGTTCAGTAGCTAGTCTTCTTGGAAATATTAAAACCTATCTGTCCCTTTTAAAGGACTCAGGCTTATCTATCAAACTTGAGAAGCTGTTATTGCTTCCCAATAGGTTTAAGAATACTAGCTAATGGTGTTATAACTTCATCTCCTTTTGATTGCCTAAGGCAAGGAGTGGACAACTAACTGCATAATTTTGTAGAAAGCCTTTGGAGCACTCTTGTAGAAAATAAGTTTCTATAATGAACTGTATCGATCCCGGGACCAAAAATAATAGCTCATCCATCAAGTGACCTAATTGATAACAAAATGTAGTTCAATGTTTGCTACATCACATTAAGTATCAATATACTGAAAAGAAAACTATGGTAATTTTTCTCAGTGACTGAAATCTTTTTTCCACACTTGGCCCCATTATTGATCAAAAAACGTTGTGATTCAGCAGTAGATTAGAATTGGAAAAACAAGTGACAATGTTGAACTTTATCGGAAGCCCCTGATACCTGGAAAGAAGCAAGAGTCAAAAAATCTGCCCTCTACATACCATTTTATCTTCTGAGAAATGACCACGCTGCTGTCATATATTCTAAGGTAAGGGTTGCCTTGACCACTTCCACCTCCACCTCTGAATAAGACTCCCTTGTTTTTCTGTTTGTTTGTTTGTTTTTATTTCTGGGCCCCCTTCCTTTATTTTGAGATGTTGCTCATTAACAAATATACACCCATCGCATTTTGTCTTTCAATTTCTTCACAAGAGAAAACAAAATGATCAAGTTCTTTGTCAAGTTCAGGGAAGTCAAACTGCTGTTGGAGAGTGATATAATTTTAAAATGACCAGGTGGCCCTTCTTTTCACTACATCAGTATCTTTGGGGTAAACTGTAACCCAATGTTCATAGCAGCAATGGCCACAATTGCCAAACCGTGGAAAGAACCAAGATGTCCTTCGGCAGATGAATGGATAAAGAAGATGTGGTCCATACATACAATGGAATATTATGCCTCCATCAGAAAGGATGAATACCCAACTTATGTATCCAGATGGACGGGACTGGAAGAGATTATGCTGAGTGAAATAAGTCAAGCAGAGAGAGTCAGTTATCATATGGTTTCACTTACTTGTGGAGCACAAAGAATAACACGGAGGACATGGGGAGAAGGAGAGGAGAAGTGAGTTGGGGGAAATTGGAGGGGGAGACAAACCATGAGAGACTGTGGACTCTGAGAAGCAAACTGAGGGCTTTAGAGGGGAGGGGGTGGGGGTTTGGGTGAGCCTGGTGGTGGGAATTATGGAGGGCACGTATTGCATGGAGCACTGGGTGTGGTCCATAAAAAATGAATGCTGGAACACTGAAAAGAAATAAAATGAAAAAAAATAAATAAAATGACCAGGACATTACAGTTTGGCTCCTTTAAAGCAGTGTTTTACAAAGAACGATTAGGTGGCTCCATTTCACAAAAGAGACAGATGGGCTGTGACATTGACTGGGTTGCCTAAGATGCTGCCAGGAAGTAACAGCAGCACCAGGTATAGGACTGAGGTTGAAATAGCAATTTCCTTACCACCTTTTTCTCCTACTTCTTTGAAGGTGTTGTTAATCTCAGTGGAATTTTGACCTTAGTAATGGCTATAGAATTAGGTATGATTCCTTTCCTCATTAATCTCCATGTTAAAAAATTGTATGTGTGGGTGTGAGTAACTGGGATTATGAGTGACACAATACAAAATGATAGACCTGATTCATGAAAACTAATCCACTTGCAAGGATTAAAACAATGTAACCATAAATTATGATTATGTAGCAACACATACACAAATATTTGCAATCTCAATTACTTCCTACTTACAAAAAGGGCTTGTGATGGAAATCACAGTCATGGAAGAAAGTAGAATTTCAATAAATAGGACTGGTTTAATATAGATGTTTTATACAATGTCTAAATGGGATATATACCCATTTAAACAGACAGGTAAGTGAGTCTGATATGTCAGATTCTAGTGGCAAATAGGAATTCTTAAAAAGGAAATAAATGTTGAAATTTGGATATGGCTAAAAATTGTATTTGTTTCTAAAATAATTTTACTTTGAAATATTCTTTTTAAAAAAGATTTTATTTATTTATTTCAGACAGAGAGACAGAGTGCACAAAGGAAGGGGAGGGATGGGGGAGAGGGAGAAGCAGACGCCCCAGTGACCAAGGAGCCCAACATGGGGCTGGATCTCCAGGACCCTGAGATCATGACCTGAGCCAAAGACAAATGCTTAACCACTTAACCTACAGACTGAGCCATCCAGGCGCCCCTACTTTTAAATATTCTCTATGTTGTTAATTGCAGCCCATTATAATCACAGGCAGTAGGAAATAAAGAAAATGTTCCACAAGAAGAGATGGGTTAAATAAACTATAATATACTCATTCAGTGGACTGGTCTGCAGCATATAAAAATTATTTTGCAGGAAAAAAATAACATAAAAAGTTGTTTATGAAAAAAATTTACATAACTTAAAAGAAATGTTGCTTATGATCCAGAGAAGAAAATCTGGCTATAAATTGCATACGTTAGACACATTCCCAATTAGAATGTAAGTTCAATAGGTTAGGGAGTGTCCATCTTTACTGTATGCCCAACACAGTGTTTGGTATGATATAAGGGTTTAAATTAATACATGCAAGTGTATACAAAATGATTCCATTAGAAAAATGTATGTTGGGGCGCCTGGGTGGCTCAGTGGGTTGAAGCCTCTGCCTTCAGCTCAGGTCAGGTCTATCCCAGGGTCCCGGGATAGAGCCCCGCATCAGGCTCTCTGCTCGGCAGGGAGCCTGCTTCCTCCTCTCTCTCTGCCTGCCTCCCTGCCTACTTGTGATCTCTGTCTGCCAAATAAATAAATAAAATCTTTAAAATTAAATAAATAAATAAAGGTAAAATTTTAAAAAATTGTATGTTGTCATAGAAAAACTCTAAGAATATGTATTAAAATGTTAATTTATTCTGAGTGTATTTTTTTGCCATTTGCTGTTTTTAATTTTTATAATGAAATTATATTTTTTTGTAATCAGAAAACAATAAAAAATAAGTTAAAAATATATCTTTGCGTAGATTTTTCCAGAGCAGTCCCTATAAAATACCCCATTTCTATATTTAGGCAGTTTACAGAGCTGGCTGGCTTTTTCTTAAATCTTGGAAAGCAGGTTATTTTCTTAAATCCTCACATTTTATCCAAGCTTACCTCTCACTGAACAATCACACGCAATCCTTTCTGGATTGTGATCAGTAAACGAAGCGAAAATCAAAATGAGGTAACTATTATATGCTGTCACTCATATATTTCTTAGGTAGCTGTGATTTCATTCTTTCTGAAATAACAGAACCAGAAGCCTTGATGCTCCCTGGTAGAAATCAAGTTCACAGGAACTGTTCTGTCTTCACAGTCTTCACAAGCCACTGATTTGAGGAGATGAAAACTGGCCCAAATCCCAGGGGCTCAATCTGAATGCTAATAATTCTCTTGAGCAGCAAACATATTTTAGATATTACTGAAGAGTGCAAAGACCATTTCTAGACATTAACAAAAGCTACATTTGATTGGCTAACGATTGTGCATTAATGCTCCTCAGGAGGAATGCCGAGTGCATGAGTAGTGTGGTGGAGACCTATTCTTCTAGCCTAGACTGCCACATGTATTCAGGGATCCATTTGATTTGAAATTGTGAAGCGAATATGTGCAGGGGAATCTTTAGACATCCTGAATGGCATAGTTCAAAGTAGAAGAAAAACAGTCATAGCTGAAGAACCAGAGAGTTAGAAGCGAACAGTGTAGATTTGTTCTGTTCATTTATAGATTTGTCTGTTTTTGTTTTTTTTTTAACATCAGTTATATACAGAGTATGCCAGAATCAGAAGTATTAACCCAACTGTAGTGCTCTGCTCAAATAATAACTACACATTCTCAAAGAACCACCCAGGATATTAACCAGTTCTATATTTTGAAAATATAATCCTACAAAATTAACTATTCCTTTTAAGTCAAACTTTCAAACTATTAGATAAATAGTTTTAAAATGTATTTGTGGTCTATCTATAATTATATGGAGAAGGGTTTTAATAAATTATATTAGCTCAATTTGGGGCAGTTTCTTAGAAAAATATAATCCTTGAAAGCTTTTGAAAGAATTGCCGAAGTTGTGTTAAGAACATAAAATGAGGAGAAGTGAGTTGGGGGAAATTGGAGGGGGAGATGAACCATGAGACACTGTGGACTCTGAGAAACAAACTGAGGGTTTTGGAGGTGGGGAGGGTGGGAAGTTGGATGAGTCTGGTGGTGGATATTATGATGTGGTGCATAAACAATGAATTCCAGAACACTGAAAAGAAATTTTAAAAAAATAAATAAAAATTAAAAAAAGAAAATAGAATGAGGGAGCACCTGGGTTGCTCAGTTGGTTAAGCCTCTGCCTTTGGCTCGGGTTGTGACCCCAGGGTTCTGGGATCAAGCCTCACACCAGGCTCCCTGTAGAGCAGGGAGCCTGCTTCTTCCTCTGCCTGCTGCTCTCCCTGCTTCTCTCTCTCTCTGATAAATAAATAAATAAATAATAAATAAATAAAACCTTAAAAAGAAAAAAGAAAAAAAACAATAGAATGAAGTAGCCCAGATACTTAGAGAAGTTATGATAGAGATGGAATTTGCCTTAAAATCTTTTGCACCAAAAAGGAAAATAAGTTTTCTAGTACTTTATGTCTATTCACAGCAAAGAACCAAAATCAATGTTATTGGTAAATAAGCAGGAAGTTACTTATCTCTTCACCTGGCACAAAATAACTCAAATGATTTTGGTTCACTTTATGGAGAAATAAATGGCAATACACTGAAAGTAACACACCATTTAATTTATTTCCCTTAATTCAATGCCAGAAATCAAAATAGGAAGGGGACTATTTCATACTTCCTACTGAGGGCTGATCTCTAAATGGAATTTTTTCACAAAATACTTAACACAAAAGCATGCACACTCCCAGTCTACAAAATGAATGCTGATCATTGGAGGTTTTTCTACTTAACATACATTTATTTAATACCCACTAGACCTGATTTATTTGGTTCAACCAAAGTTGCTATGGGATTACTGCGGGGTACATAAATTTCATTCAATTTTCACTCAATGCCATGTCTGGAAGCATTTTTAGTTTTTTATAAATTGAGAGTCCAACCCTTCATGCATGTTCTTTTCCTTCTTGTGGTATCCGCTTTTCAGAACTCAGATAGTATAGTGTATAAACCTCTACTTTTACAGCTATTGCATTTATTATTTATGAAAGCTACCAGTTCACTATTGCTGATAGGCTGTGTACTCACTGACAGCAGGAACGTCATTTTGTATTTTTTTTTAACTACATAACACCTAATAAAGTGCCTTGCACAGGTAGGAAGTCAATAAATATTTGGTGAATATAGTAACTAATTGAATGCCTCCCTAAAGCTATAAAACTATAACTCAACTACAAAATATAAGATCCTATTATTGAAGATTGATGTATTAATTTAATATTAGGATAGGAGCAAAAGTTTAGATTTTCTGCTCTTGGAGTCAACAATATATGAAACATAATACTGAAATGAGATAAAAGACTTGGTTGGAGACGCTCAGGGAGGTTCTTCATGGGCATCTCAGCTGTGTGAGTGTCCATAGCACCACCTTGATGCTCATGTTCTTCCTTACAAGGGTTCAACTCTGTTAGGAAATCTGGTACTTGACTAGCACCAAGGAATAAATGTTTCTCAAATTATTGTCATAGCTTTATTTCTTAGGTAAATACAAAGTTTATATTTATAAAGCAAGGAAGATCTAGGAGATGTAGTTACAAAGTCCTTCCTTATGGAAATTGTTTTTCTGTCATATGCATGCCTGTGACTCTTATGTATGGAGTCAAATTCTTCTGGGACCTTAAACTCTTGCCTAGATGTAAATCAGTCAACTTTCAAATCTTTTGTAATCCAGGAGACTTGACTGGCCGACTTCCAGTTTACTGTCAAACTGATAGTGAAGAGTTGTTTGTTGCTGTTGTTGTTTTTAACATAATCTGTTCCCAAACAAGTATTATATATTAGGAATTTCTCCTCACACATATATACCCCAGTAAAACAAATTAAATATAATATACACAATGGGGAAAAAAATCCTTGAATATGTGTCAATGACATGGTTATTCTCCAGAATGATTCTACCAACATCCTCTCCTAAGGATTGCCTTCTCTTTATCTGAGATGAATTTGTGCTGGGATTGCCTGTGCATCTTTCTTGTACGGAGTCCTCTTCTGAGTGTAGAGAAAAGGAAGTCTGGTCCATTTCAGTCTTGCTGTCATGGTAACAACCATCGAAGGCCATGGCTTGAACTCTATCAATATTATACATTCCAGAAGGCTGACAAAAAGACTTTTGTTAGTAAGTCATGAATATGGTTCTGTATGTAGGAATTACAGTAAAAGTCAAAACAATCAGATTTTTAAAATAGTTTCAAGAAATGCTAAGAATGTTTTGCTTATTTTAGAGAATAGAGTTCCAGTTTTGTTTTTGGTATCTGGCTAAAAGTCATTTTAATAATAAATGGAAAACATCATCATAGAGATTTGTTTTTCGTAAGGATTTAGCAAGGTTTATTATTATCTCTATAGAGATATTTGAACATTACGCAAATAAATGTTTCACAATTATGATGTCAATGTCTTCTAATTTAGTTCTGGCCTGATAGACTGGAACACTCAATGTTTCCCCAGAAAGGAATACTGTTTCAGGTTTCCCCTTTGTTTCTGAGTAGTATGAATTATTTGCCATAAGTTTAAGTTGAAATTGAATATGATTTATCAGAAGAGCAATATAAGTCAGTTGGATTTGGTTTTCAACATATTTTTCTCTTTAGAGAAAACATAGCAATACAGTCAGTGTAGGGTGGTTTTTTTTTTTTTTGTTGCTTTTTTTTTCCCCCAAAACCAGAACAATATCATCTGGTGATCCATTTATGCTTAAATTTGGAGTAGGAGATGGAAATTATTTTAGCTGCTCTTTTTAAATGCAAATTGGCCAAGTTTCCCCATTTTTGCTGGGAAGTACCTATAAATGATACTATCATGGCCCAATTAAACAACTTGAAACTGGCTTATTTTTCAGAAGGAGAGAATTATCAGTGCTTTCTGTCTCCAGTGCCTGATTGAATTTGAACTACCATTTTTCTTTAAGGTTTTCCTTTGAAGGAGATCTTGGTTCTTGCTGATTCAGAACAGTGTCTACAAAGCAGCTGTTACTAATTTCTCTCTGAGAAAATTGAATCACTTCTTGAACTATAGTGAATTTAAGAAACAAACAAATATGAACAGGCTACCACTGGATGAAATTATTTGGAATTCAAATTGGAGGCTACAGAGTAAGTTCAGCCAGAACATGTATTTGGTTCATAGCAATTAAAAACCCAATATTCTACTGAATTCAAGAGACAGAGAATATTTTTTTTGTAGTCAGTAAACTAACCAAAGACCCATACTCAAGTTATGTTGTCCTTTTTTTTATTTGTTTTAACCATAGAAACTTTTCATAGTAAAATGAAAATGGATCAAGACTCAAAAACTAACTTCGGAGAGCAGAAATAACATTAATAATACTTTGAACTCTGGATCCGAGGATAGAATAACTAATACTGCCTCTTCAGTGGTTTCACTATAGTCACCCAGAACACTGCTGGCTTATCCTACTGGACATTATGATAATTTAGAAAAATTACATAATTGATTAAATCTTAGAGTATACAATTTACCAGTAAGGTGCTAATTTCCATAAATGTGTAAGTTGGTTGTTCTAGTAGAAACAGTTTTAGAATGGGTCTTTAATTTTTCACACTAGTGAAACCACCTCCTTCAAAGGCGCAATTATCTCAAAGAAGCGTCCTACCTGCCATTCCTATATTTGTGGGGCAAAATGAAAGAGTACAAGATTTGGAGTCCGAAGAAGTGATGCCAAACCTAACGCCACTACTTCCTAACTCTGCATTTTAGGTTGTCTCCTAAACGTCGTTCTTAATTTTCAGAATGTTGGCATTTCTCTCCTATTTATCTCACAAGGCAGTTGTAAATGGTGTAACAAATGGGTATGAAACTTTTGCAAACTATAAATGCTACACAAATGCCAAGTTCTTTTTGTGATTAGTGCCCAGAGCAGAGGCTCTGAAAGAACAGCAGTTTTAACAAGGATAGTGGGACTGGCTGTCTGGGATGAAAAATGGTTAAAGGGATAGGATGCCCTGGTGAGGCGCAGGGTAGAAAGACATGTCTATAGTTTTGGGGGATAACCAGTGATACTTCTCTCCTCTATACCTGAGTTTTAGAGAGAGAAAGATGTAGGGACCAGACAGGTAGAGAGGATGATGTCACCTTTGTTGTTGATAAAGCAGTTGGGAGGAAGTGCCTTAGATATGTGAGCAGGAGGTCTCACTAATACTTCATCACTGTACTGAACATACTTATTCTTTTTGTCACTGGTGAAGCTAGACAATGCGGGACTCACCTTGTAAAGACAGGGAAGGTACTGCCTAGTAGTTTCCAGAGGCTGGAGAAAGGGGAAAATGGGGAGTTGTGTAATGGCATAGTGTTTCAGTTTTGTCAGATAAGAAGTTCTGGAGATTGCTTGCACAACCAGGTAAATATTCTTAAAGCAATTTACAAACAGTTAAGATAGTAACTTCTACATTATATGGATTTTACCCCAATAAAAAAAATCTTCAAAAACATTTGATGCTTATTAACTCAAAAGATTTTCTTCTTAGTGGTACACAAGAAGAGTTTGTACAACCCTATCTAATGAAAAAAGAAATTCAGTAGTGTGAACACATGTGTTCTGTGGCTGGTGGGGGTGGGGAGATGTAGACAAGTTTGGAATCAAAAGACTAGATAGAGGTGGGCCTGGATTACTACAGTGCCTCTTACTTGGGTTAACCACTTCCCACATAAAACAAAACAGAACAACAACAAAATTCTTTTCCTCATCACACATTTTTTCTCTGTCACTTTTTACTTCATGGATTATCTAAATCATGACTATTCGCAGTGTGGGTAATGGACCAACAGCAGCTGGGGCTCGTTAGAAATGCAGACTCACTGATCTCACGCCCCAGATCTACAGTACAAAAATCTGAACAAATCCCAGGTGATGTGTACACACCCAATTACTGCATACTTGTCTAAAAGTTCCTGGTTTCCTCACACCTGCCAAGCTGTCACCATGGGTATGTATGTGGCAGGAACACATACTCACACATTGTCAACAAAAGAAATGGAAGCGTCAGCAATAAAGGAAAATCAGCTCCTATTACAGCTTTAACTCAAAGGATATATAATAGAAGAATGAAGTAGCATTACAGGAGATCTGAATTGCAATTGCCTCTCTCTTGGCTGTGAATCTTTTGGCAAATCACTTTCCTTCACTAAAACTCTGCTGCTTCATTTTAAAAATAGAGATACTAATCTCTAGGCCTACCTCATAGAGCTGATATGAAGGTTTAATTTGAAAAGAGGCTATAAAACATTCTGAAAAGTAAGAAATGCTCTCACTACAAGTGTAACAAATATTAAATTATGTTTTGGGCATGTATAATTGTGCATATAAGAATTTCTTCAACCAATGTGAATATATTACATTAAAATTATGTGCATATCTGTGTGTATGCATACACCCACACATTTAGTCTCAAGTGTAGGCTACAAACAAATTGATATGATCAATTAGGTTTCTGAAGTACAATATCTTATATCAGTTCTCATAATAACAGCTAATTGGTGCCCCAGTCCTTTGTGAAATGAAGCAGGTAGATGTCAATCTATCCATATTTATTAAACAATGGCTCAAGAAACATGTGATGACATTTAGAACACAAAAGACACCTTTTATTCCCAGTATACTGTGGAGAGGAGAACCTCTCTTTATGTTCTACCACTCCCCCAAGTGACAAGAAGAGAAACATAAATCCCAGCTCTGATGGAGAGAAATATATCATTTAGGGATTGAGAGCACAGCCATTGGAGTGAGAGAGAGCCAGAAACAAATCCTGATTCCTCTTGTGCTGTGTGACCTTGGCCAAGTTTCTCCCTATCTGCTCCCATTCCACCTCTGTAAAATGAAGGTGATATAGAAAGATATACCCTCTTGGGGTTACTCAGAATTAAATGACATGCTGTATGGTGGGTGGTTAGTTCGCTGCCAATACATAATGAACTCACATTACATGGTAGCTATTCTCATCATTGCTTTCATCGTCATCACCTACTTGAAAGGTATAGTTTGCACGTCAACACTTCTTTTCAAAGGATAGAGTCAATGGAGAGGGCACACTGAGAGAAATTCCTCACACCAAAAAACTCCTGGCAAAGGTGAGTAAGGATTCTGAGGAAAGCAGCCAGCACAGACAGAATAAGGTTCAATATTAAGTCCTATAAATCTCTATCTGGCCAAGGCATGGAGACTTAATACAAGGGCTTACGACACTGTCAGGAGAGGATTATAGGTAAAGATAGTCTTTTTCACATTCCAAAAACCAGGCAGTACCTTCCCTGTCTTGTTGGAATGTTTCCTCTCTTCCATGGTGGTGAGGTAGTTCACAGCTGCATACTCAATGACTGACAGGAACACAAACAGGGAGCTGACCCACAGGTGCACGTCCACGGCCTTGATGTAGGACACCTGGGGCATGGAGGGGCTCATGCCAGAGATGATGGTGGACATGGTCAGCACCGTCGTGATTCCTGCCATTGGAGAGTAGCGACAAGGTCAGAGACATAACCATTCCGTTCTGGGATCTGGTGCTGGATTATACCAGTGGATGTATTTGCCCACAATCTCTGGTGAGCAAGGTTGGGAGCGGGGGGAGAAATCCCTGCACGTTACCCTCATACACACCATGAGCCTAAGCAAGAAGCTCTCCTTGGATTTGTCTTTCCATCTTTTTCTTGCCCTTACCCCAACTGTCCGTAGTGTTTCCTTCCCTCCATGGAAAGACTTCACAGGCTCATACATATCTCTAAGGATGCATTCCTTTGTCTCCGTTGGGCCTCTTTAAACCAACCCAGAAAAATAAAAAATGTGTTCAATTTAAAAAATCTCCTGGGAAACAAATTCTAAAACCTTTCCTATTACACTTTCCCATCATTTTACACTTTTCCTGTTAAAGAAATTGTCTTTGATTCAATCTTTTATCTTTCATTCATCAGGGAGTGATCTTGTCATGTTTCATATTTTTCTTTCGAATAGAATACTTACGAGCCATCAGTAGTGCTATTATGTTGTCCTTTGTTACTGAAACTATATTTCAATTGAGATTTAGAATGGAAGTGTGCTGGCGGAGACTCAGTTCAGTGTAAATACTTACTATGAACCTGTGAAATGCCAGTTACTCTCCCTTTCCCTCCCCCTTCCTCTTCCCTTCCCCCTCCTTTTCTCCCTTTCTTTCCTTTCTTTATTCTCTGGCATAAGCTACAGAAGTGATGAGATCAGCGTTCTGGGGGACAATGGAGAAAGACTGACTCCGAGATTTCCTTAATAAAATGCTGGCCTGGGGGAGGGCTAGTCTGTGTCTGCACTAATTTCTCAGAGGGTTGCTGTGAGAGTGCTGCCCGGAGAGAAAGTACAGTATTGTAAATATTTGAAATGTACACTAGCTGGCATGGCTTTATTTCCTAACTTCCCACTAGGGAGGCGCAAATGGAGTCCTTAATGATTTTTATAAGTTGTGAGGACATTTTAATGTCAACAGACAGAGTCCCAAACAGCAGGAAGAACGCCGTGATTTACTCCTAAATGTACAGACACAGCATGTGGACAGCTTTCACCAACACATTTCTACCCTTTGTACAATAATTCTTCAAGGTTCTCGTCTCAGGGAGCCCATATCAAAGACAATGACGAATCCACAGAGCTATTCAATTTCAAATTAAGTTTTTGTGTTTGCATGATCCAGACCAAACACCACGTGGCAATTTGGCAGTCACCACAGGAGGGCCCGGGGATCTCCCCTTCACCCTGATTTGAACTCCGGGAGAAGACACCTGAGTGCCATTCTAGCTCATACCACTGAATGCAGGCCACAGTCTCACGAGTCCCAGGCTTCCCCAACAACTGTAATATCGACAGTTCGCGTATCAGGGGGATGCTCTTTGCAGTCCTTGGTACATAAGCGTGGAGATGTGAAAGTTTTATTCCCATTACAGGTGTACATGTAGCTGAAGCCAAGATTATTAAATATATCTTCCTTGCCTTTAATTAATGTTTACCCACCGCCTAGGTAAATATTAGCCACATGTTGCAGAAAAAAATGTGAGCTGGGAGTGGGAAAGTAACTGGCCTGAGTTTTGTCAAGAGCAGGATCGGAACATTTCTGTTTGAATGTAGAACCATACTTTTTACAGGCAAAGCCGCTGCCTCTTATTCTAGATCTGTAAAGGGAATCTCTTTTTGTTTTTAGTCTTATAAACCAATCCCAGGGCACCTGGATGGCTCAACCGTTGGTTGAGCATCTCACTCTTGATGTCCACAGGGGCCGTGATCTCAGGGTTGTGGGATTGAGCCCCATCTCATGCTCTGCCCCCAGCACAGTCTGCTTAAGATTCTCTCCTTCTGCCTCTGCCCCTCTCCCCACTCACTCTCATTCTCTCTTTCTCTAAGATAAATAAATAAAACCTTTTTTTTAAAAAGGTTATAAACCAATCTCTTCACATGAAGCATCTCTGATGAGAGAAGACACTACACACCTGAGGGTAAAGGGGTACCTGGGTGGCTCAGTCAGTTAAGTGTCCGATTCTTGGTTTTGGCTTAAGTCATGACCTCAAGATCATGAGATCGAACCTCACGTTGGGCTTTGCACTCAGTGTGGAGTCTGCTTTAGATATTCTCCTTCTCCCTCTACGCCCCGCCCCTGCTCATGCTCTCTCGCTCTCTCAAAATAAATAAATAAAATCTTAAAAAACAAAACAGAATGGGGTAGAATTATGTCAGGAAGCATGAAGGTACTTTGTGTTTTTCAAAAAGCTAAAAGTCTCACTCTTTTCAAGACACTACTGGTAAAACTGAATCCTACATTAACATTCATATTTACGGGACGCCTGGGTGGCTCAGTTGGTTAAGCGGCTGCCTTCGGCTCGGCTCATGATCCCAGCGTCCTGGGATCGAGTCCCACATTGGGCTCCTTGCTCGGCAGGGAGCCTGCTTCTCCCTCTGCCTCTGCCTGCCACTCTGTCTGCCTGTGCTCGCTCACTCTCTCCCTCTCTCTGACAAATAAATAAATAAAATCTTAAAAAAAAAAAAATTCATATTTAGTAGCTTTCCTTATTAGTTCAAAAAATTTTCAATGTCTTTTCTTACTGGTCTTCTAAGATAGAACTTGATTTTTTTCAATGGACAGTAACAGGGGGCTTAATGGACAAAATAAGAATTTAGAACAAACACGTGAGCATATATGCCAGGAAGGTCTTGTCATGCATTTTAAATTGATGATTATGGGGCCAGTAAAGGAAACTGTATTATCTATTATTTTGCCAGAGAGCAGTAACTATCAGTCATTTTCCTTCAAAGGGTACTTAGTGCAGCTAATTTACCGTAGCTTTATTTCTTTTGAAACCAATATTTTAGATTTTCTTTGTTTAAAATGAGCAATAAAAAAAAAAAAATTGAGAGGGATGCCTGGGTAGCTCAGTTGGTTAAGCGGCTGCCTTTGGCTCAGGTCATGTTGCCAGCGTCCTGGAATCGAGTCCCACATCGGGCTCCTTGCGCGGCAGGGAGCCTGCTTCTCCCTCTGCCTCTGCCTGCCACTCTGTCTGCCTGTGCTCACTCTCTCTCTCTCCCATTCTCTCTGACAAATAAATAAATAAATAAATAATTGAAAAAAATTGAGAGTAGGGAGGAGGGATTGTTTGAGTTTGCAAGTAAAGGATGGGAAAGCTGATATATAAATTCTTAATGCAAAGGAATTTGAGTCAGGAGTATTACAGCTACTAATTAAACACACTTACGTCTTGAGCCACTCCTTAGAAATACATTAATCTTAACAAAATGTATTTCTTTCAAATCCATTAAAGTTAACATCCTAGTAAAGGCATTTTAAATATATAAAGTGACCATTTAGTCAAATAAAGTTTCTATGCTGGAATTAGAAAATTATTTTCTCACCTACTGATATTGCTGGGAATGGTCATGAAAATGTTAGGACACTATATTTAGTCTGGTACATGGGACTCAACTCCCCTAGCCCACAGTGTTTCACTATATTAACTCTTAAGGACATGTCTAGGGCCCTACAAAACCCTTTGGTCTGTCAAGAGTTACTCCTCTTTGTGTTCCATTGGCCATTTTGGGCCATATATGAAGGAGAGGTTCATTGGCTGGTGTGATGATAGTAGGGCATGTGGCATGCATGACTTGTAGAACTACTGAGTCAGTTCATCCCTTCAGTAGTTGTGTTGTGGGTAGTTCTTTTGAAGGGATAGGTATCTACATTCGCCTTTAAATGAGTAAAAACACTTTCTGTGTAAGCCTAAGCAGAAAGAAAATATTAAGTGATGTGAGAGAAAGGAAGATAGGCTGGATATCCTACCACCACCACTCTATGGCCAGAAACCACAACTATTATCCCACGAAGGTGGTGCCAGAGTCCAGTGCCTGAAATTCTGGTAACCTCTATGATGGTTAAATGAATTGCTCCTAAGAACTTACTTTTTCAGTTAAATGTCATATTCCCTGTTAGGAGACATTTTTCTTTATCAGTGATGACATGCCTGAATACTTTAGTTGTCTGTTTCCTGGTAAATGACCCCAAGATTTAATATGCTGTACACAGATGGCATACCCCATGCAGAGAGGCCAAATGAGAAAAATGGAGGCAAGGAAAGGAAGGACATAGAAGGAAGAGATGAAAGTACAATATTACTCATCCTTCCATGAGGGTTAGGACACCATTGGACAGCTTTCTAATAGTCTCACTTCCTCTCTATACCAAATCAAACAGAAAGATAGATTAGCATTTTAACCCATCCCACATTCCAAGTTATGGTAGCTCTTATGTCTTAAGTCACAAGGGATACTTCCATGCTGTTTAGCCTCTATCATTTTTCATTTGAAACATGACAAATGTGAAAGGATTTTAACCAGCAAATGATTCATCCTTAATTCACAAATGAGTCCAAATGTGGAAAGGTCTTAGCCAGCAATGAATCATCATTGTTTTCAGTTGGTAACTAAAATATAGTTAACTAAAAACATGGTGGGCTACACATTGGCAATTTAACAACTATGTATTGAGCACAAATATGTGCAGGGTATTGTGTAGTCACTCAGGAACAAAAAAGTGGTCATAATGATCCTTGTCCTTAAGGAATTCACCTTCTAGTAGAGGACACAAGATAAGCTACCAAGGCACTCCATGGCTTCATACAAAATAGAGGAAGTAGAAGAGATACCTTAGGAGAGATACCAAGCACCATGTAGTTCAAATATGGGTGACACCATGTCTGCCTGGAGCTATTAGTAAAAGCTTGTGGCCATTGAGAAATGGCAAGACTTTGACAGAGAACGATAGGTAGAAAGAGCATCCTAGGTAGAGTAAGAACAAGAACAAAGGTACCAAAGTACTGTAGGGAAGATAAGCAGTTAGGCATGGGTGGCTGTTTGAGAACACTGAATATTCAAACTGGTTGAAGCTTAGGGCAACTGTACTGGGGCAGGAATACGGTTGAAGATGTAGCAAATAAAAATACAGGACACAGTTATATCTGGATTTAAGATAAACAACAAATAATGTTTTAGTATAAGTATATCCCATGCAATATTTAGGATATACTTTCATAAAACATTACTTGATCCTTGCCTAAAACTCAAATTTAACCACGTGTCCCTTATTTCATTTGGCAACTTTCACCTTTGATTCCAAACTGAGAGTATTTATGCTAATGGCATTTGAGATGAGAGTATTGTGATCACAGTTGAGTTCTGAGATATTACTGAGATATTACTCTGGTAGTAGGGCTGAATTGCAGTAAGAAGAATAGGAAATGAAATAAGAAACTATAAGGCCTTTACAAGCCCAGATTACAGTTTTGTGCAAATTAATAAATTTGTTGGAGGATATCACCCACTTTTTCTGAAGGATGTCACCCCAAACCATGTCCCATGGAGCTTGGGCTGGACTTCTGCTCCCTACTCCCATCTAGGTCAGATTTCACAGCCTTGCAAGATGATCCTGGGCAGGTAGAGGTTAGAGGAATCCAGGGAAAATTAATAAGGGTCCCAAGTCTGGTCAAGGCAAGAGGAATGGAAAAGAAAGCACAAGGATATTATAAAGAAGGCTGACTCTGAAGATTTAGATACCTTATAGCCACAGTTCTCAAAGTGTGTTCAGTGGGCCCTTTGGGCTCTCCAAGACATTTTCAGAGGGTCTGTGTAGTGAAGATGGGTTTCACACTAAGATATTATTTACCTTTTCCATTATGTTGTTATTTGCAATGGTGTGAGCACGGATGGGAAAAGCTATTGTTGCCTTCGCATGAATTAAGGCAGAAGCACCTAACTAATCTAATAGTCACTGTGTTCTTTAGCTTTTAGCATCACAATAAAAAAAATCAGGAAAAGTTGTTAATTTTATTACATTATAACCCTTGTGTATATGCCTTCTTAATATTCTGGTTGATGAAATGAGAGATATATAGAAGGCACTTTTGCATGCCAAAGAGCAATGGTTATCTGGAGGAAAAGGACTCAGGCCATTGCGTTACACACTGAACACCAGGCATTTTGAAAAACGGAACACCACTTTCACTTAAAGTAACAACTCACAGACAAATTATGGTTGTCCAGATTTGGGTATCTGGCAGACATTTCTCAAAACTGAGTAATGTAAGCCTCTCACTCGAAGTAAAACAACCCTGATATTTGTTAACTAATAATAAAATTTGAGCTTTCAAATCAAAACTGGAATGATGTTAGATACATATCCATCACTATAAGCTTGAGAGCTTCCCACTACTCAAACACTTTTTCATGAGATTAATGGTGACATTAATGAATGTGACTTTTTAGAAGATTTTATTTATTTATTTATTTATTTATTTATTTAGTGTGAGCAGGGGGAGGGGCAAAGGGAGAGGGAGAGAGAGAATCTCAAGCAGACTCCCCACTGAGCACAGAGCCCAACACAGGGCTCTGAGATCATGACCTAAGCCAAAATAAAGAGTTGGACGCTTAGCTGACTGACCCTCCCCCCAGATGCCCCAAATGTGATTTTTTGACATTGTATAGTGAATTACGTGAGCTTTGGGAAGATATAGTTCAGTGCACTAATTGTTTTCAAATGATTGATGCCTAGGTAAAAAGATCCAGTCAAAATGCAATCAGTGCATTTTAATCTAATAGAATAGAAAAAAATTTATTGATATGGTTTCACACTGTAACTAACCTTTAAGAAACTGTCCCTTGCTGAGTTTTGGTACAGTGTCAAGGCAGACTATGCACAATTACTGGAAAACACTATTGAAATATGGCTTTTTTTCTCCAACCACATATCTGAGCAAGGCCAGTTTTTTTCCCCCTGTATTTCTACTGAAACTTTTACAACAGATTGAGTGTTAACTTGTAATGAGATGGTTATTGTTATTTTAAATGGACTAACACATATTTTTAAAAATTCCGTTTTAATATCCAACATGGCTAATAATGATAGCTATAACCCACAAAAACAAAAGCTCTCTGGGGTTCCTGATAATACCTAAGAATGACTGCTAAAGACTAAGAAGGAAATTGAGGATCCAAATATAAAAGATTCAACAGCTTGGGGGCCTTTAAAAGAGCAAGAAAAACCAAGAGGAAAAAATGGAGTTAGGGCAGGGATGGTGGAGGGGGCAATAATAATCTGCTGGGTTTTGAACATGTGGAGCGCTTGCAGTACCTGGAGATGAAGTCCAGCAGGCAGCTGGGAATACTATCTGGAACCTGAGAGAAGGATCTGAGATAAAGACTTAGATTTGGGATTTTTTTTTCTTTTTTTTCCATAGAGACAGTAGTCAGAAACAAGAGGCTTGCTCCATTTGATGAGAGAATCAAAAGCAAGCAAAACCTTGGGAGGGAGTTATCCCAGACTCAAGGAGTGCAAGGAAGAAAAGTGAAAGAAAAGTCTAAAAGAGGAGAAAACGTAGGCTAGTGCAGAGTATTGCAAACAAATTTATTGCTTGTTTATTTAGTTTTATCAAACACTATGGGCCAGGCCATTGAGATGAATGCTCCCATTCATTTCATACAGTGAACTTAGAAGGCTGTATTAATTATCTCATTTTGTAGATGAGGAAGAGGAGGCTGGGGTTTTGACAACTACCCTTGGTTCTGAATTTAGTGAGGAGGCTTAATAGTATTAAATACTTCAGGGTATGATGAGGGGGAAACAACTGGGAAAAGGCAAATAAGATAGACAGTTAGAAGGAACTTCTGGAGAAATCAAGTGGCCCAGGATTTGGAAACAGCCAGTAAAGCGGAGTGCAAAATATCTTTATCTTATTTTATTTTTCTAAGAGAGAGAGAGAGAGAGAGAGTGCACTGGGGGGAAGGGAAAGGGAGAGAGAAAATCTCAAGCAGGCTCCAGGCCCAGCACACAGTTTGATGTAGGGCTCGATCTCATGACTTGAGCTGAAATCAAGAGTCAGATGCTTAATAGACTGAGCCACCCAGGTGCCCCCAGAGCACAAATATCTTTGAAAAAACTTGAGGGTGTTAGGAAGCAAAAGCCTGAGAGGGTAGCAGTGGAATAGGAATACTACAGTTCCCTTTATTAAGAGGGGAGAGAGACAGTTCTGATTTATATACTATTTTACATAAATCTGCATAGCAATTTCCCAACACCTTAGGGAATCAGATGTAGATGCAAGAAGCATAGAATTTCAGGGGTGACTCAAAGGCACTTCAGTGTTCTCCATTCTCCCCAGCCCGCCCTGGAACCAGCTTTTATTTATTTATTCATTTAAATTTTTTTTTTTTAAGATTTTATTTTATTTACTTGACAGACAGAGATTACAAGTAGGCAAGAGAGGCAGGCAGGGAGAGAGAGGAGGAAGCAGGCTCTCCAAGGAGCAGAGAACCCGATGTGGGGCTCGATCCCAGTACCCTGGGATCATGACCTGAGCTGAAAGCAGAGGCTTTAACCCACTGAGCCACCCAGGCACCCCTGGAACCAGCTTTTATTACTTGTCATTTTCAAAGTGTAAGAGCTGAGCTGTCGGCTTCAGGAATCTGATTGAAAATCATGTTCAGAAACCTTTAGGGACTGAACATCTTTCTCATTCTGTCTTGAGGGCTGGAAATGTGCCTCTCATCTTCTGTGCAGCTCTCCCCTGCCCCACTGCGTAGCGAGGTCAGGGCGCAACTGCACCGATGTGAAGGCCCAGCTGCAATAATTTAATTACTCATTCAGGTGGTATTTTTTCCCATGAAGATAGTCAAGCCTCAACTGCTTATAGATTGAAGCTTTTAATAGGGGAAAGAGGTGAGCAAATTATTAATATTAATGACAATTTATGTCTTTCAAATGATCTTTTGAAGTATGCATATAATTTGTGAACATTAGCTTAGAAATCACCCTTTCTGGAATGAATTGTGTGATAATTACAAGGATTGGGAAGCATTTATAACAATCTTCTGTTTGGGTAGAGCATTACAGGTCAAAGAACAAAATCAGCTGAAATGAGGGAGCTCTGCCCTAAAACAACTGAGAAGGCAAGTGGGATTGACTCTTGGGTTCTGATTCAGTAACAGGTTATCCAAGTGCTTCGCCAGGCATCTTCCACATTATAAGAGCTCAGTCACTGCTAAGGAGGCCTGAAATTGTTCCCATAAATCAGTATGTGTGACAGTGGCACATGGCATGCTAGATGGAGTAGATCATACCTGTGTGATGACTTAATGAAGCCGGCAATGTCTCCCCGCCCCCCACCCCGGCTCCTCGCCCCTGAATCTCTTGCCAAGTAAAGAACCACAGTAACTGGAATTTCACTGTGGTTGGTTCTGATTTTGGTGTTTAGGTTAAGCCCTGATTTCTAATTAACATTGCCCCCTACCCCAGAAGTCATGTATTAAAATACCAATAGTACAGCGTGAGTTAGTTTGAAGGATCTTTTTTTTATGATGCAAAAGTTTGTCACACAAAGACAAGTGGGTTGGGGCAAGGATGAGGAGGTTTCCCTCAAAGTGAGGAGATAGGTTTCTAAAGTGAGGCTGTTTATGCTCCGTAGGTTCATAATTTCTCCTTATTATTTTCCTTTTGGTCAGCTGGTGCAGGCTTCATACCTAATGCCTCAGTTCCCAAGAAAAGAGTCCAATTACAGTTCGCCCCTGAAGTTGTGAAGATAAATGTTGTAACCTGAATGCATGTCTCTAACCACCCCTACTAAACCATGACTCTTTTCCTCTCCACTTTTTTTTTTTTTTTAATCTTCTTGAACTTTCTCTGATATTAACATTTCACAAAGGTACTTACCCAGGGAAACTCTTGCAGGAACAGCTCTCTGGTCAGTCCAAAATGAAACCCACGAAAGCATCACCATCAGCATAGCTGGGAAATAGGTTTGCAGCACGAAGAAGAAAATATGCCTCCTTAGCACAAAGTTGATGAAAAGCCGATTGTACCAACCTATGAGAAAAAGCCAGCATTTTCCTTAGAACAGGTGTCCTCGTGTAAACATCATACTAAGTGAAATCACGTGCTTCTTTAGACTCTAAGCTCTAAGGGAACATGGAACTGAACACACTCACCCTTGTTTACACAGCAGGAGGACAGGGCCTGAGCCTGTCGCTCCATCAGTGTTTGTTGAACTGACCTGTAGTCTGCTTAGTTATGTGATTCGAAGATCCCCTTAAATTTCATAGCTGTTATTCAGGAATGTCTGGTAATTATATTTTGTGGAATGGCCTTTAAAAACCTTTCTCCAAAATATATTGTGTTTGTATTGTTTCTGCAAGTGGGCAAGTCTTCAATACATGACTAATGACTGGGACAAGAGCCAATAAACCATTTATTAGCTTTAACAAATGAAAGGGAACATTTTATCTGAAGGAAAAGATTCACAGTAGCTACTGAGTCATTGGATTCCAAGTTGGAATCTAGATAGCAAGGGATTCATAAAGGGAGTGGGTGAAAGGCATATCTGTAAACGGTATTATTTCAGAGACTGGTGGGTACCATTAATTTATCTATACTAAGTCTGAAAAAAGTAATCAAATGATGATGTTTCTTTGCTTCTGGTTGTAATTATATAAACTCATGTTGGTAATATCGATTGATTCGTGCTGATCAGAAGCAACAATTGCGGTCACATTCACACAATTTTGTTCAGGTTTCCTTTTTCACACTGGCTGGAAGGAAGTGTAAAGCCAAAAAAACAAGGACTATAGGTTAAAAATTATAAAGCAAAATCACAAGCATTGCAAAAGGGTTTAGAGAACATTTTGTACCAGTCTCAGTAGTAATTTCTTAGGAAACTCTAGATGACACACTTATTAGATGGATCAAGTCACTATTTAGGCATTCAGCCCAAAACATAAGTCTAGCAAACCCACCCTGAATTGGCAGACTCTCCTCTTAGTATTCTATTCTCAGTTACATGCTGATGACCCTTCTTGTCCCTATCTGTTCTGGAGTTCTCTCTCACTATCAGTTGATATATGTTACAGGAATAGCAAAAAATTTCATTTCCAAGGGAAATAAAAGGCACATTACATAGTGCATTGTAAAGTCAGAATACACATTATTTTTTGAACTATTCATTGTCTAATATTACCCATGTTACAGTCCTACTCCATTATTGTGTGCAGCTGAGAATTTTGACTATAGCTGTAGAGTGGGATAACAGCTTCTCTGATATTATGCCTTCATATAATTATCATGAGATTAAAGGAGATAAGGAAAAGTTGTGGAAGAATTTCTTAAAGAAAGACACTGTTAGTTTATATGGTTTTTAAACTATGAACGAAATTTTGGTAACAGGGTCCTTTCTTTATTCATAATTTTCTGAATAATAACTTTGTTTTTGTCAACCGAGCAGGAGAAATCCTGTTCTGTTGTGTGGTTCTTCAGGGCAGGGGAGACTAGGGATGGTATTGTGGTTGAAGCTATCGGCCAGGAAGAGCTCTCTCCACCACCAGGAAAGGTGGTGCTGCCTTGAAGAGATGTGGAACCCTCATCTCGGATTGTGTGATAAAGAGTCTGACTCTACTTTTGATATTTGATTTCTCATATCTCCCAAGCCCTACTTTCCCTCCTCATTCTGTCCCACATCTGGGCAAGCCAATAAGAAAGTTGGGTACTCTCTCTTTTGGCATGCATGGGAAATTCAAACCATTCAAGGGAGACATCACCTAGCCCCACCCTCTAACCACCATAAAACCCCAAATCAGTCACCCTTCCTCCCATTTTCTCAAGCCATTTTCAGACCTATTTGGGAGCCTACCCTGCTCTCTCTAGAAAACCTCATAATGTGTGTAATAAATCTCTTTTTTACCCTTTTGCTATGTGTGTGGCATCATCAATTTTGACATCTGAACCACATTTTGGGTGGAAGGGCCTATCAGACTCCACCAGGTTGCTGCACGGTAGAAAGAAGAGGAGCTTATGAAGGGGAGAAGAGGGCTAGATAGTTGAGAGCCAGGAAAATGCAAGAGAGGGGAAGTGACTGAAGAGTCAGTCTCAAGACAATGTTTGAGAAGGTTTTTATATGTGGAGACTGTCACCTACGATGGCCTGTGACACTAAAGGCCTCATTCTGTTTTGAAAGGATCCTGGTGATGTTGTTGATGAAAACAGTGACGAGCCAATACTAGCTATACTAGCTAATATTTCCTGAGCACTTACCATATGGCAGACAGTATTCAACGGTATTTATGGTGGACGGTATTCTAAATTATTTAAATGTATTAAATCATGTATCTTCACAACTCTACGAGGTAGAGAGTGTTATAAAACCAATTTAAAGATGAAGACATTGAGGCTTAGGGAGACTAAGCAACTTGCCTACATTTCTAGTAAGTGGCAGGGGCAGGATTTGAACTCATGCAGTCTGTCTCCAAAACTTGAAATTTTAGCCACTGTGTTATGCTGCAGTAAAGAGGAATTATCAGTGCATTCTTTAGGGGCAGGAGTCATTTCTGTTTTTCTTTGTAAATTTATAGTGCATGATTGTGAGGGACATTGAAAGTCAAGAGAGGGCAGAAGCGCTCCCCTGCTTGTTAACATTCTCAGGAGGTGGTAAAGATGCCAAGGAAAAAGTGGGAACTGATGGTTCAGCTGTCAAATGGAAACTAAAGTTGTATAATTATAACTCTATTTCTGGCTCTTCTAACCAGAACCAGAAGTGCAGTTTTTTCTGTAGAGCTGATTTGGCTATACGGAGGTTATAGGGTTGTTATAATGCTAGGAATGAAGACAAAACATAAACAGATTATTTCTGATGAAGCTCATATGTTTAAACAGGATACTAATCTAAGAAAAACATTTGGGTTTAGGTCTCAAGAGACAATCATATACTTTTAAGCTAAAATAAATTTGTAAGTGTTAATCTTTCTGAAAACTAAGCATCATTGAATAAACACATATATGATTAATAACTTGATATTTGGAGGTGCCTGGTAGTGCATTGGTTAAGCATCCTATTCTTGGTTTCAGCTCAGGTCATGATCTCAGGGTCATGAGATCAAGCTCCATGTGGGGTTCCACATTCAGTGAGGAGTCTGCTTAAGACTCTCTCCCTCTCCCTCTGCCCTTCACACTCCCACTCTTTCTCTCTCAAATAAATAAATAAAATCTTAAAAAAATGATATTTGACTACAACTTCAAAATGCTTTACTCTTTTATTTTTATAGTCTTAAAAAACACATTTTAATCTTTCTTATTAAAATGTATATTTTGTAACAATTTAAAAATATAGACATGTTGAAATAAAATTGAAAATATCGCCGCCCTATACTCAACTCTCAGAAGTATCAACGGTTAATCTTTCTGGACATCCAAAAACCATATATAAAAATCCTTTAAAAAATGTTTTATTTCTTTATTCGACAGAAAGAGAGTGAGAGAGCACAAACAGAGGGAGTGGCAGAGGGAGAGGGAGAAACAGGCTCCCCACTGAGCAGGGAGCATGATGCGGGGCTATATCCCAGGGCCCTGGGCTCATAACCTGAGCTAAAGGCAGACTTTAACTGATTGAGCCACCCAGGTTCCCCTATATAAGTAAGTCCTTTTTAAAATAACAAATATGGGATTATATATATATTCTTCTATAACATTATTTAAAAATTTTAAAAGTAATCATGGATAATTTTCTATTATGCTATACAAACCATGTATATTTAACCTAATTCTTTTATTTTTAAAAATTTTCTTAGAAATAAAAATGTTTTTTCTAAAAATTGTAACCACATTGGACTGTTAAGAATTTTTAGTGGATTTTAAAACACTTAAAAGCATCTTTCTGAGTTTTACAATATAAGTTTTAAGATATAAGTATTCTGTGTAGCTTTAGGTAGACTCTAAAACATGACTAGAAGAAGAAAAAAATCAGCTAGTGTTGGATCTGTCTGGTAGGGCTTAAAGAGCCTGACTAGGACAAATAAAAAGATGGTGAAGCCAATGGAATGGCATACTGGTGAAATAAGAATTTGGAAATGAAAATTAACCTTTTCTTTTTAAGAGGATGGTTGGGTGTATATTTTGGATACTTGTGTTTCAAAATCTGAAGAGACATTGCCATTTTATATATGCAGCATATATTCTATGCAGGAAACAATACTCTTGAATTTCTATGCTTCATATATATGACATTGTAATAGCTTCAAACACTGAAGATACTTAGTCATAATCTATCATGTGCCAAAGTTATTTCATCATAAAAGCAAAATGAAAATAGTTATAAATTACACTTGGTATGTATCATTGTTCATTGCACACATTCCTTTGTTTAAATATTAATTAAATTTAGGACTCAGAGCATTAAAAATCCTGATAAAAAATACTCACACAGTTGACCCTTGAATAATGTAGGGGTTAGGAGTGCTGGCCCTGGTGTTGTTGAAAATCTACATAGAAACTTCCAGTCCCCCAAACCTAACTACTAACAGTTTACTGCTGCTTAGAAGCCTCACTAAACATAACAGTTGAGTAAAACATATTTTGTACATTTAATGTACTATGCAGTGTATTTTTACAATAAAGTAAGCTAGAGAAAAAAATGTT
The DNA here is from genome assembly GCA_004024625.1 of Mellivora capensis. Classification (NCBI taxonomy): domain Eukaryota; kingdom Metazoa; phylum Chordata; class Mammalia; order Carnivora; family Mustelidae; genus Mellivora; species Mellivora capensis. The sequence goes on along the minus strand of PISX010015289.1, from coordinate 6,356 downwards.
TAAAAAAACCATAAGGGAGAGAAAATACATCTGCAGAACCATACTGTATTTATCAAAAAAAATTCACATGTAAGTGGACCATGCAGCTCAAACTTGTGTTGTTTGAGGGTCCACTGCATTATCTATATAGAGAAATACAAAGAGAGAAAACAAAAAGGAGAAGGAAATTTATAAAAATAATAACAGTTTATCTCTAGGAGGTAGCATTACAAAGGCTTTTTCTTTAAACATCTTTGAATATTTTTTTCAAATTGTTTACCTCTCATTCATTAATTTAGCAATTACCTATTGAGCATCCACTATGTACCAAGGGATACAGATGGTTAAAACAAATAATATGTGTGTTACTTATATAATCAGACAAGGCCCTAAGCATTATTATAGTTAGTAGCGTTACCTGCTGTATCCCAAGCATTATAGACAAATAAATGAAACAGAGCATTTGTTCTGGATCTAAATGTTTACATAGCTGTTGGTTCTAGAAAGACCATTACCTTCCCTGTGATGTACATTTTTGATGGCTCTCTTAATGATTCAGGTTTTTAGATAACACCCGGATAACCCTCTCCAGAGTCCAAGGGCAGAATAGAGCACTTCCAGGGAGAAAAGTCAGTAGGTAAAAAGATTCTAGGCAGGATGGCACTGAAATTCAGTGGTAGCATACATTTTCCAAGCTTCAAAAATCTGAAATGGCGTTTTATAGGGATTCTTCCTTAAATGACCCAGAATGCTAATAACCAGGGAAGAGGAAGCTACTTCCAACTTTAATCGACAGGGACCAAGTATAATTTAAAAAGTACCAAGAATACATGTTGCCAAATGACAAGTATATCTGTCATAGTGAAGAGTATACAATATAGGCCTGATATTGAATGGACTTTCTGTGTTTCTGCCTGACTCCCCCAGCCATACTTATTGAGTATATGTGCTGCCGAAGCAAGCATGGCGATATTTATTGAGTATCTATCACGTGCCGTGCCCAATCCAGGTGCTGGGGAAGAAATGGTGAACAAGGCAGACAGATTTTGTGCACTCTTTCTAGTCAAGCCCTCAGACAAGAAAGCAGTCAACTAGAGATATATTTCAGGTAGTGTTAAGTGCTGTGAAGACAAATAGAGACAGGGAATGGTGAGGAAGGAGGCCTAGCTTAGACACGATGGTTAAGAAAGCACTCTGTGAGATGGTATTTGAACAACACCCTGAATGGGAGGAGGGAGCTGGTCATGAGAAAACTGGGGGAAGATCATTCTAGGCAGAGAGAGGAAAAGGCCAAAGCAGAAGCTGTGTGGGGAGAATGAGATAGGTGTGTGTTTGAGGATGGGCCAGAAGGCCAGTGTGCAGAGAGTGGAGGGGGCGGGTGTAGTGGTGAGGTCAGAGGTAGATCATGTGAGCCTTGTAGACCATTTGAGAAACCTGAGTTTGGTTGTAAGTGTGGTGGAAACATAGTGGAAGGTTTTAAGTAAGAAAGGATTGTGGTCTTTATGTTTTCAAAGATCACTCAGTCTGCTGTGTTCAGCAAGGCATTTATTCAGAGGTGACTGCACAAGGAAGAGAAGTCATGCACTGGAAAGGTGGAGGAGGCTGCCCGTGAAGAAGGAAAGAGGGTGCTGGCCAAACGGGATATGTGTTTGGATTCAGGTCTCTTCACAGGTTATGGTACTTTGCAAACAGTAGGTGTTCAGTAAATGCTGATGAATTGTCCACATAAAATAAGGCACCTGTGCTGCTGTAGAAAGCGAATCCACTGGATGCACTGAAGTCCTCAATGAAGAACTGAGACAGGGAAATATGCTCATCGGTATTTAGGGATCTGTTTCCCTGTCTCCAGTACAGCATTAGATCCTCTTCATTGTAGGCATCTAAAACAAGAGAATAGTATTCTTGTCATTGGAATCAGTTCTTGTGAGCTCCATGAGGTGCCTGGTCTGGTGACATATGGGATCCTGAAAAACGTTTGCTGATAGACTAATAATACCCATACCAACCAAAAGAAAATAATAATCTCCAAAATTTGGGCCCTAATCACTGGCATAGTGTGGTGGTCTTTCTTGTGCCCACATGTCCTATTAAAACTCTCCAAATCACTGTTCCCTTCCCTGTGTGCCCTGAGTCCTGTCACACAGAGAACCACCTGCTCCAAGTCAGAGGCCTGACCCCAGGTCATCAGGGCCCTCTAGTTTTGTAGCTCTCTTGGATGAAATTCCAAAATGAGCTGAATTCATAAAGAATTTTCTTCTGAAGATGCAATTTTATACACACACACACACACACACACACACATACACACAATGAAATATTATGTAACATCAAAAAAAAAAACACCCCGAAATCTTGCCATTTGCAATGATGTGGATGGAACTAGAGGGTATTATGCTAAGTGAAATAAGTCAATCAGAGAAAGACAATTATCATATGATCTCTCCGATATGAGGAATTTGAGAAACAAGATAGAGGATCATAGGGGAAGGGAGGGAAAAACACGATGAAACCAGAGAGGGAGACAAACCATAAGAGACTCTTAATCTCAGGAAACAAACTGAGGGTTGTTGGAGGGGAGGAGGGGTGGAGGGATGGGATGGCTGGGTGAGGGACACTGGGGAGGGTATGTGCTGTAAATTGTGTAAGACTGATGACTCACAGACCTGTATCCCTGAAACAAATAATGCAGTATATGTTAATTAAAAAAATCCCCTTAGAAAGGCTCATTTAACCTCAGTTTCATTTGCTTTAAGTTACTTAATATCTAGCTGATAATTAATCTAAAAAGAATGGAGATTGTCATGTGGAGGGATGAGGGGATGAAGAGAGACCAAGGAACAGTTTTTAAAAACTGAATGTGTCAATAAAAAGGAACTTTTCACCAGAAAAAAAAAACCAAAAACAGAAACAAAAATGAATTTTCTTCTGAAATCAAATAGTGTTTTTTAGGAGAAAGCTCCTAATGCATTTGGGGAGGAGCATCCACTGAGATTCCCAGCGTTCTGGCCACATTATGAAAACCTGCAGTCAGCTTTTAAAATGTGGTGTCAAAAACCACGGAGGGCTCGGCACCAGTGATTGACAAGGAGGCAGCTCAGAAGCCCCCCGACAGCTTTGACTAGAGGGTCTATGTCTATAGCTGCCTTTTTTCTGGGAAGCCCACGTACATTTAATGGAAGATTGTGACTTATTTGGGAAAATGAATTCCAGAGCTTTCCAATTTTGGGAGGTGTGTCAGTCTATGTTAATAACATTAGCAAGAATATACCCTTTTAGGGAACTTGTTCCTTTATAATCAGGTGGAAACTACAGAATACGTACTTGTGAAAACATCCTTTCCCTGGATGTTCTCTTTTGAGAGACAATCTGCATCATCTTCGGTTTAAAAAAAAAAGTAATTATTTTGAACCAATATATTTAACTTATATCAATATTTGTAAATGCTTGGTAAGTACATGCTTATATACATGCAGGTGTGTGATGGTATGTTCAGATCATGAGTACTCACTCCATCAGGAAGTAAGACTTACAGCTTTCCAGTTCAAGGGAACAGCTTTGAGTGTCAAGAGGAAACCTGCTGAAATCCATAAGGCACATGGCTGACACAGTTACCCTATAAAAGGAGAGAGAGAACAAAAAGTGCATATCATGTCACCATATGGCCAAACAAACATGCAGTATTGAAGCTCCCTTACTGTGGTGGTTGTTTTGTGTGTCTTTCAAGAATAATAGGAAACAGGCATTGCCATCCTCTATCGAAATAACGTCTAAGGAGACAAACCCAGGAAGGTGTGTGGTTTGCCGAAAACACAGGGTTAATGCAGGAATTTCTGCTCTAAAGATTGTTCCTGATCTCACTGTCTCCTAGTCCACGCCCTCTATATTATTTGGCTCTCATGTCTTCAGAAAAACATACTTCAAAGGGAGACGACTTTTAAGTAGATTTAAATATTTTCTGCTCTTTGGAAGATCCAAACTTTGTTTCTAGTCATAAAGGGCTGGGATGGTGGTAATAAAAACCTATGGGTAAAGGTTTCTCTCACAAAACAAGTTTACTTGAGAAAATTCTTTCCAGGAGGAAGGAGAAAGCCTGGAGCATTTTTGGTTATAGATTTATGTGCACAATGCATAATTCAGGTGCCATTAAGGCTTGCATACTGATGAGAATTGTTTTTTCAAATTTTATATTCTCCTAGGTTTCTCTGGCTTTAGGCAGAGGCTGCTATGCTATGATCCTGCCTCAAAGTACAAACTCTGGTATACAAAATAGCAGATCAGAGGTTTACAAAAGGGCCCTGAGCAAGTCTGCACAAAACAAAGGGAATAGCTGCTCCTACCCGTGGTGCCCCCAAGTTGTTTTTTTGTTCTGCTTTGTTTTTAAAGCTTTTATTTATTTATTTATTTATTTATTTATTTGAGGGAGAGAGTGTGAGATGGGGTAGGGTCAGAGGGAGAAGCAGAGTCCCTGCTGAGCCGGGAGGGCGATGCGGGACTTGATCCTGGGACTCCAGGATCATGACCTGGGCTGAAGGCTGTCGCTTAGCCTACTGTGCCACCCAGGTACCTCCGTGCCCCCAAGCTAATCAGAGAAGTTGAACCAATTTATCTTCCATGAGTTGAACTACTGTCAATAGTCATTCAGCAAAATGAAAGTCAAGGAGGTATCTGGATGACACTGTGTCACAAAACATACTCATTTTGGTATATTCCTGGTACACCTGACCTTTGAACAATGCAGGGGTTGGGGGAACCAACCTCTGCACAGTTGAAAGTCATGTATAACTTTTGACTCCCTAAAAACTTAACTACTAAAAGCCTTACTGACAACATAGTCAGTTAACACATATTTTGTATATGTATTTTATATATGGTAAAGCTAGAAAGAAGAAAATATTAAGAAAATCATAGGAGAAAATACATTCACATTACCATATTGTATTTACAAAAAAAACCCCACATATAAGTAGACATGTACGGAAGGGACCTGTGAAATCTTTGAGTCTACCTCCTTCATAGTAGATACGAATAAGTTAACAACCACAGTGGGTAAAGAAAAAACTACTCATGACCATTGTTCAAGAACAGTAAGGGAGATTTTATTTAGGGGGACTATTGCAATTTGGTTTATTAACAAGGGTGAGAAGAGTGGGGTCAACTCCAAATACAACAAGGAAATGTAGGAATTTATAGCCAAGGAGCAGGGTTATAGCCAGGGGCAATGAACAGAAACATTACTCAGAGGAAACATCACAGGTAGTTGGTAGGGGTGGGAAGTTCTGGCTAAAAGGTCCAACAGGATTCTTGTTAATGGCAGGCCAGGGTGATCAGACATCGCCTGGGGTGGTGGAAGATGAAGAATCTAATCAGATTTGGAGGGTGATCAGATATTGCGGCTGGAGGATTCTGGCTGAATACACTTAGCAGAGACAAACACAGAAGCTCAAAAGTCAGGGACTAAGTGAGAAGAAAGCTCTGAGGAGCCCAGCAGAGTTTGGCCAAAGAGAGAAGCTTTGTCAGTCGATGGTGTCAGAACAAAGCCTGGAACCAGGTAACCTGGCTCCAGCCTTGGACTGGCTGTGCTGTCAAATAGAATAACCGTGTGGATGACAATTTTGAGTCCTTCTATGTTTGGGGATTCCCCAAGACCACCTTCAGGTTCCATGATTTGCTAGGAGCACTCACAGAACTCATCAAAGCTGTTATACTAACACAGTTACGGTTTATTACAATGAGAAAGACACAGATAAAAATCAACAATGGAAAAGTCACAGAGAACAGGGTTCAGTAGAGACCAAAGGAATTTTCCAGCTGTCCTGTTCTAGTGGAGTTACGTGGGCAGTGCTACTGTCCCAACAGTGCTGTGTGACCGTGGGATACTGCCAACGAGGGAAGTTACCTGAGCCCTGGGGTCCAAAGTATTAACTGAGAGTTGGTTCCATAGGTCTAGCTGACCTTGGTCTCCAGCTGGTCCAGAGGTCAAGCTGATACCAAGTAGCTCAAAACCTCCTCCATAAATCCCGTTGTTAGCATAGACTGTCTGCTATGGCCCAAAGCCTCAGGGTCAACAAAGATACTCTTATCAGGCAGGATATTTCAAGGGCTTGGAGATTGAGCCAGAAATCATTCCTTGGAATGTGCAGGGTAACGACAATCTACTAGAGTTAATTCTTTCATCACAATAATTAATTTTAAAAAGTTAAAAGTTTTTAACAGTTGATTCCATGGCCAGAAGCTGCCATTCTGCTTCTGATTCCTAGTGAGACCTGACTCCAGTACGTATTTGAGGCCCAAGGTACTCCTGACTTAAAAGTTCTATCAAAAGTAATCTCACAAAACAAGCTGAGGGTTGCTGGGGGGAGGGGGATCGGGAGAGGGGG
>PISX010015288.1:0-50020 GCA_004024625.1 Mellivora capensis | reverse complement strand
AAGAAAAGAAACAAGATGGGATCGGGAGGGAGACAAACCATAAGTGACTCTTAATCTCCCAAAACAAACTGAGGGGTGCTGGGGGGAGGGGGGTCAGGAAAGGTGGGTGGGGTGATGGACATTGAGGAGGGTATGTGCTATGGTTAGTGCTGTGAACTGTGTAAACCTGGCGATTCACAGACATGTACCCCTGGGGATAAAAATACATTATATGTTTATAAAAAATAAAAAAATTTAAAAAAAGAAAAAAAAAGGAAATCTGGAGAGAACAAGACACCTAATAATTCCACTAAGCCCTCTCTACACCCTCTGTGGAAAATGCACTACTATTTCAGCCACTGGCCTGCCCGATCTAAGGTTTCAAGAATAAGGTGACAGGTTCTCTATTCCTAGTGAACTGAATGCTTTCTGAAGGATGTACCTTTTCTTTTGATTTTATTAGGAAGCACAGTGGGAAACTTAAAAGAAAAGATCTCCTGTTTAGAGGGCAGAAACATGACAGTAGAAAGCAGAAAGGTGCTGATATTTAAAAGCAAGAAACAAATCTGTGGGGATTTACAAAATGTAGAGAAGTCTGAACTTTTAGCTACAAAGACAATATTCTGTGTTTCACAAATTAATAAGCATATAAAGAAGATTACCTGAAATGTTATTAAAATTAATAAATAAGACATATAAAAATGACCTCTGTGCCACCTCTTACCAGGACTACGGATATGAATTACAGTTTTAAATTAATTATGGAGATACAAATAAGGAATTAGAGGTAGGTTCTGATAATTTACTGGAACCTGTAAAGATGCTGAATTTTTTTTTTCATTGCTATATTTGATAGCATAGTAAGTCAAAATACTTAGCCTATACCAGCCCTAACATAACACCTCCTCTCTGTGGGATCCTCCATTGGATGGATCAAAAGTCACTTAAGAATGTCAAAAAATAACATTGGTCCTATTTATTCTTGCATTCCTCAAGGAGATACTCTAGCTATGTTCCCAAAAGTAAATAAAGATGTGTTAAAATACATCTTAGTTCTTGGAGTTGATAACCAAAGGTCATCCTTAAAATCTGAAAGGACTAATAAAACAAAAGTGAGATATTCTTCAAACTCTTTGTTCTTGATGAGTGATCACTTTTTTATTCTCCTTGACTTTTAAAAAGTAAAGGACCTCGCTTTCAAATGCTAATCGGTTGCTTCTTTATTCCCCCAGAGACTTCAGACCATTCTGCATCAAATCTTCATTTTCTTGAGTGCTTTATTGACCATGGTCTTGGAGGTTACATGTAGTTCAGAACAACATACAGCTTGTTATTTTTAACTGAACTGTGGAGCACACTACTATACATAAGAATCAATGGGGAAAAATAGTTTGAACAGTCCATTTTTCCATTTCAAATTATCATGCTACTAGCAATGGTTAAAAATACAAGAGAGATAGAGAAGGGAAAAAAAAAAAAAAAAACCTTAAAATCTACCCAAGAAAAAAATCTTTAAAAAATATAATGTTTGTTTTCTCCCGCTAACCTCCATCACCCAGAGAACCTGAAATTCCTTGTCAGAAGATTTTAAACATGTAAATATCACAAATTCTGTGCAGTTTCCAACATGATCACCTTTTCTTTTCCCAGGTTAAAATAATTAGCACACAGTTTACATGGAGATACTGTGAAATGACACCTTACAACCCAAACCTCTTTGTATTTCAACTGATCATTAAAAAACCCAAGGGGTGTATTCTGAACCAGTATGCGTTTGCCTTCCTTTCCTTGCCCAACTTTTCCATTTCTGGGGCCTCCATGCAGTATGGTGATTCTCTCCTTGACTGACTCCTACCTCCCTAGAGAGAGCTGAATTTTAGTAGCTGTTGTGTTCTAGAAGCTGACAGATGAGTAAGCTAGTCCCACGCTGAATGCTTTTTGGAGGTATCTCTTCTCATTTCAGTCTACCCTAGAGTCCCATTTAGTGCAATGGATACTGATTTAATAAATGGTCCCCTATTGGTCAAAACCTGTTCCTGTTTCTGTGAAAGAATCTGAGGTCCAGCTTCCTCACTGACATCCAAATCCATGGCTCTTTGAGAGGCACTGGGAAAGCACACTAGGTTTTCTCAAAATTTATTTCCTTTGTAAACAAAAGCCTAATTATTCCTTTTATAATGATATATAATTAGATTTATATATAATTTATTATATATTATATATAATTTATAATAATAAATCTAATTATTCATTTTAATTCAAAACCATTTTTCCCTACTGATTGGGAGGATTTCTAAAACATAAGCAAAGAGATCCTGTGACTTTTTCTTTTTCTTTTCTTTTTCCTTTCTTCTTATCTTATTCTTTTTTTTTTTTTTTTTTGCATCTGTTCACCCAAGGCTAAGCAACATCAATGTGCTATTGAAGTTCAGAGGTGGCAGATGAATATGCATCTTCCTAATAAAAAGCTGGACCTTTTGAGAGTTCAGGGCAACATTTAAGAGACCAAAATAGCAAGATACATGAGTCTATGCCACTTCATAGCTATATAAGTTATATACTTAAATATCTACTAATTGTTACATAATTCAAAGATAAACATATGCTTTTCTCATATTCTTTTAAGGTCTTGGTAGAATAAAATTCCCTCCCCCCGCCAACACACACACACAAAACAAAATCTTTCTCAAAAGTCTGTACATCATATGTGAGTTCTGGGACTTGATCTGCTTCCTGTCATTCTTTGCCCAGCTTTGTATAGTTTCTCTGTATGCATTTACAACTTATTACTCAGCCAAGACTTAAAATTTCTGCAAGTATTCTCCTTGACAGCTCTCTCTTTTCCAGAACATGTCCCTAAATTGTCAACCACCTCAGCCTTCCCAAACTTAGATCTCTAATTTCTAAACTCAGTGAGGCTGATAAGCTCTGTTTTGGATCTATATCCCTGTTCCTCCAGTATGGAAATTCCCACCAGCCAGAAATCTGGGGTGATTATTGGGATCATTTTGTTGTCTTCAACTTCTTAACCATCAGAATCCCTTTTTACCTACTAACCAATGTTTGAAGGTTTGTTTTTTTATCCATTCATTACTCTGTTTTCTAGTTGTTTATAACAGAGATTTGGTCTAGTAATCCTTAGTCCATCATGGGTGGTTAGGGAGTCAGACAAATACAAATTCAATGCTTATTTTTACCAACTTGAAGAAGTTATTTAATTAGCTTTAAGTCTCAGTCATATCATAAAAATGCAAATAAGAATCTTAAGGGCTCCATGAAGACAGAAGATTTTAAAATACCAAGAATAAGATTTATTAGTAAGTGTGCTCTAAGTGTTAGCTGATAACATTATCTATAAGCCTTAGTGATTATTAATTCATTAATAGAATCCTTTGTAACTCCAAAGAGTAAAATCTATATCAGAAACATTTCTCTGTTTTTTATTCTTTTTATTTTTATTCATCTTTTTATTTTTATACTCATTTTCATTTCTGAGGAATTGTATATAGGACTGGTTTAGCATTGTAACTATACTAAAATGATTGCACTGGTCAAAGATAACTGAAAACTACAAGGTCACTTTAACATTTACTTTCTTTCAGATAGAGTGGAATAATGCAATTTGGAAAGTAAAGTATAATACAGTTCATATAATTTTGGCTAGAATACTGCAGAAGTAATGGAAGTTAATATACACCCACGGTGCGTACATCTTTGAATTTGCAAATGCTCTGTCAATTTCTTTCTAAACATCTAGAGACAAATAGTAAATCTATTTTTCATAAGTAAGTTAAAAAACACGTCTCTGAAATATTTATTCTTTATTTCATCCAAGAATTCAGGTTTCAACTTCCAAAAGGAAAAATGTCAGATCATGCATGGTTACCTCAGTACAGTAGTGATACTAACACATGTCTGCATGACAACTATCAACTTAAGAATTGGTGTGATGAGAAAGAAAAAGACATTGTCAAGCCATTGTCATGCATCAATTCTCATGATGATTTCATTCAGTAAGCACTGAAGTGAATACGTATTCCAGTGTTGCTATAAATTACATCGTTTGTATAGGCCATCATTTGCATCTAATTCTCAAGGGTCTGCTTATAAAAATAACCCTTTCCCTTTTCTCTCACATAAGATGGGTACAATCAGCAGAGGAGATAACAAAATATGTATACAATACAGAGCTACGGTTACTGATTACAGTGTTTCCGTAACAAAAATGAGAACCATTTTATCTAAACTTGAGGCTGGATCAGAGTTGTAATGATGATCTTTAACTTGTTGATGGATATTATCTAAATTATATCATGCTAACCTCACTTTCACAAACAAATTTTTAATTGAATTGTCTCCAAAGGGGCTCTTAAAAAAAGAATACCTTACACACAGGCTGCTGGAATTTAATGCATTTCAAGTACATTTATTTCAGGTAATATTCCTACTTACCTATAGGACACTTTAAATTCTTGATGTCTGCATACTTTTGCATATACTCTTTACATTGTTGAATATCTCTTCCCTTTTATCTATGCCTTGATAATCTTTGCTCATCTTTCAAAACCATGTTGCATCATCCTTTAAGCCTCTCCCACTGCCCTACCCATGAGTTAGATGTCTCTTTTATGTTTTCTCTTAACACCCTGTGCATAATGAGAACTAATACACACACACACACACACACACACACACACTTCTTGTTCTTTGTATGCATTAATTCCTTTAATTTCCATCACGGCTCCGTGTGGTAGATGGTATTATTATTTCCATTTTACAGATGAAGACGGAATCATACAGAGTTGGAGAACTGGGAATTTCAATATAATCCAGTTCCACACTGTTCTTCTTTCTTTTTTCTTTTTTAATAACTTCACTGAGATATAATTCACATACGACATAATTCACTCATTCAAAGTGTTCACAGTCAGTGGCTTCAGTATATTCACAGACATTCTACCACCACTGCAATCAATTTTAGAACTTTATTCTGCAGAGAAATCCAGTTCCCATTAGCCATCATTTCCCAACCCCCTAATTTTCTCCAGCCTTAAAGAGTCACTACTCTACTTCCTATGCCAATACATTTGCCTATTCTTGACATGTCACATGAGTGGAATCATATGACATATTATCTATTGTAACTGATACCTTTCAGTTAGCATAAAGTTTTCAAGTTTGACCCATGTACAATGTTAACAGTGCTTCATTTGATTTTATGGCAAAATAATATTCTATTTTACCAGTATACTGCCTTTTCTTTATTCATTCATCAGTTGATGGACATTTGGGTTATTTTAATATTTTTTGTTATTATCAATAAAGCTATGAATATTTGTGTACAAGTTTTTGTGTAGACATACGTTTTCATTTCTCCTGGGAATATATCTAAGTATTATCTAAGTACTTAGATCGGATATATATATCTGATATATCTAAGTATCAGAATTTCTGATTTCTGAGTCATATAGTAACCCTGTGTTTAACCATTTGAGAAATTGCCAAACTGTTTTCTGAAGCAACTACATTATTTTACTTTCCCACCAGCAATTTATGAGGGTTCCAATTTCTCCACAACTTTGTCAACAGTCACCATTATCTGTCCTTTTGATTTATAACCATCCTAGAAAGTGCAAAGTGGTAGGTCATTCATTATAGGTTTGATTTGCATTTCCACTATGACAAATAATTTTGGGAATCTTTTCATGTGCTTATTGACCATTTATATCCCTTCTTTGAAACACTATCTGTTGGGATCTTTTGTCCATTTTTAATTGTTTTTTTTTTTCTTCTTCATATTGAGTTATTCCAACTTTATTATTTATATATACTAAAAACAAGTACCTTATCTGAAATATGATTGCAAATATTTTCTACCAAACCATGGGTTGACTTTTCACTTATTTTTTTTTAAGGATTTTATTTATTTATTTGACAGACAGAGATCACAACAGGCAGAGAGGCAGGCAGAGAGAGGTTGGGGGGAAGCAGGCTCCCTGCTGAGCAGAGAGCCTGATGTGGGGCTCAATCCCAGGACCCCAGGATCATGACCTGAGCCGAAGGCAGAGGCTTTAACCCACTGAGCCACCCAGGTGCCCCGACTTTTCACTTCTTTTGATTCTGTCCTTTGAGGCATAATGTTTTTAATTTTGATGAAATCCAATGTTCTAATTTTTTTATTGCTTGTGCCTTGAGTGTCACATTTAAGAATCTATTGCCAGAATAATGTTACAAAGTTTACATCGATGTTTCTTCTAAATGTTTTATAGATTTAACTTTTACATTTAAGTCTATGATCCATTTGGAGTTTGTTTTTTTTAAGTAGGCTCTACAACTAGTGTGGAGCCCAGTGTGGGGCTTGAACTCACATCCCTGAGATCAAGACCTGAGTTGAGATCAACAGTTGGACACTAAACCCTGAGTGTGCTACCCAGGCAACCCTGCAGTTAATTTCTACATATGGCTTAAAGTAGGGGTCTGAATTCATTCTTTTGTATGTGGGTACCTAGTTGTGTCTACATGATTTTAGAAAAAACTATTCTTTCCCCCAATGAATGGTCTTGACACACTTGTTTAAAATCAATTAACCAGGGGTATATGGCTTAATTCTGGTCTCTCAGTTCTATTCCACTGATCTGAATGTCTGTCTTTAACCAATATGATGCTATCTTGATTACTGTAGCTTTTTAATAAGCTACAAAATTGAGAGGTGTAAGTCTTCCAACTTTGTTCTTTTTCAAGACTTTTTGTTGTTGTCTCCCCTCCCCCCCCATAATGGTTCTATTTATTTCCACACAAATTTTAGAATCAGCTGGTTAATTATGGCAAAAAAAAGCTAGAATTTTGATAGGAATTTCACTGAATCTGTAGATCCATTTGGAGAATATTCCCATTTTTTTTCTTTTTTTGAAAATATTCCCATCATAATAAATATTGAGTCTTTCAATGCATAACCACAAAATATCTCTCCATTTATTTAGGACTTTTTAATTTCTTTCAACTATGTTCCATAGCATTCAGTGTATAAAAATCACAGTTATTTTGTGGCTTATTTTTAATTATTTTATTTTTTGATATATTTAAATGGAAATGTTTTGTTAATTTCTTTTTTAGCTTTTTCATTGTTAGTATACAAAAATACAGGTTTTTTTTGTACACTGACCTTGTACCCTGCAAAATCATTGAACTCATTTATTAACTCTAGCAACATGTGTGTATATGTATGTATACATGTTTTAGGTTTTCTCTATGTAGATCATGTCAATTATAAATAGAGAATTTTACTTCCTCCTTTTTAATCTCATTTTTAAAATTTAATTTCCTTGCCTAATGGTGCTGGCTAAAATCCTCAGTACAATGTTGAGTAGAAATAGTGATAACCAATGTCTTGTCTTGTTACTGACCTTAGGACAGGGAGCTTTCTAGTTTTTCACCAGAGATATGAGATTAGCTATTGAGTTTTTTTATAGATGTTTTTCTCAAGTTGAGGAAATTCCCTTCTATTATCAGATTGTTGAGTGTTTATCATAAAATAGTGTTGGATTCTATTAAATTATTTTTCTACATCTGTTGAGATGATCATGTGACTTGATTCATTTTTTATTAATATGGTATAGGACATTGATTTTCACACATTGAACCAAACATATTCCTAGGACAAATTCCTAGGAATGGTGAATTATCCTTTTCATATGCTCCTATATTCAGTTTGCTAGCATTTTGTTGAGGATGTTTGTGTCCATATAGATATTGTGTCATATTCATTATAGTCATTATACTCCATGAATTACTGGCTGATTGATTTATTGTTTTCAGTAAAACCTTGGGTAAAAAATTGTTCATCTGTCTGAACAAAATAAATTTTGGTAGGTGTTATTTTAGAGGCCAGCTTTTAAAAATTTTTTTGATCCCAGGAAGGCTATTTCTGACCATCTCTTTCCCTAGTGTTCACTGGTGAACTAGTAGGCTTATGATTTAGCTTGTTGCTCTAACTTTAGAGGAGGCTTTAACATAACTTCCCTATACTGTTTCAAATAATTGGAGAATACGTATGTGCTCTCTTTTCTTATGGATTGTATCTTCCCTGAGCAAAATTTCAGTGCCCCTACTCTGAATACTGGGTTGGGTGCAGCCTCCAGTCTTCTCCACTCACCTTTTTTGGCTTGGAACATTTGGAACAAGCTAGAGCAATCAAGGCCCCAGTATTCCAGGCCTGCCACACCTGGAGTAGAAACTGCATTCTGTGGGTGGGAGCTGAATGGAGAGAGGGAGCCCCCAAACTGTTAGCCTCTCTCACCAGGAATTTAGCCTTTTCAGATTAGAGGTGGAAGGTACAAGAAATGCTAGCTGGCGGTTCCTCCAGATGAAATAACTCTTGATTGGGAACTTGGGGGTGAGGGAGTCCTGTCTTCTTGGGAAAACCTGCTTGGAGAGGAACTTCCATCAGGCTGAGTTGGGGAGGAGTTGAGGTGGAAAGGGAAGGATTAGGAGGTAGTTCAGATACCACAGACTTTTGTAGTTCTGACTGAGTTTTAGATTTTCTTGAGTGTTACTTCATTTTCTGTATGCCCTTAGAAAAATTTCCAGACTTTAAATGGCTTTATCTATTTATTTACTTACTTAATTTTTTGGTTGTTTTGCTGGGAAGTAGGTCCATGAACTCCCCACTCTGCCAGTCTGGAGATGGAACTCCTCCAGGGACTGTTTTTCACAGGGCTATGCTGTATACTTCCAATGCAGTATTTATGACATAGTACTTGTTGTATTCTATTGCAACTTTCCATTTATTTTATATAACATCAATTAGAGACTTTGCCAGCCAAGGCCGCCATTTTTGTCTGAAGCCTGAACCAAACTATATTATTTTTTAATTCTTTCAAAGAAGCCCTCTTCAGACATTGCTGTGGAAGCTACCAGAGCTTAGCACCTCCCGGCTGTGAGGACCTGTCCAGCGGAGCCTCCTGTCAAGCTTATTCTCGCTGCGCCTAACTTTGTCTCTAGTGTCAGGAGGCGAGAGGCCGAGACTTCATGAAAGCTTAAACCTCTGTAGAGGTTCAAAATGCTGAAGGTTTTCAAGTAGCAAAAACTGGGACTATGTCCCTAGCAAAAAAATGAGGACAATGAATTTCAGGGCTATTACTGAAGCATTTTCTTAGTTATTTATTAATATATAATCTATTTAGAGCTAGCCTGGAATCAAACACAATTCTTCTGAGACAATATAATTAGATACACAGACTTTCAGAAATTTTTAAAGTTTATAATTAGGGGCTTTTTTTTATCCTTGGGTATTTTTTTTGTTGCTGCTCCTTATTTTTCCTCTCAAAAGCACCAGCTTCACTAGCAATAAGAGTTGTGGTGGCTCTCATTAGCAGATTTTCAAATTAAGGTAATAGTAACTAGGCCTAAAAGTCATTAGTCTACAATTCATGTGTCTTTGTCTGCCTTATGTCCTATAAATAATTTCGCACAAAAATCTGAAGATTGGTGACAATGATGAATTATACTTTGTGATCAGTCATGCTCATTTTTTTTCTTCAATTTGCATATCACTGTTCTACTGCAGGGAAAACACATCTTATATTTAAAGACACTGTGTACTTTGCTAACTGCTTTCACATAGTTTAACATATTTACCCATAAAAACCCATTTGATCACACTAAAGGCCAGTTCCATTATTTTCCTTTTACAGACAGAAAAACTAAGGTTCAAAAATAGTTCTTTTGTTTCCATAAGTTCAATGATCTATCAAGTGGAAAAGCTGGAACTTGAACAGACATCTTTTGATTGGTAAGGCCAGAACTCTCTGCAGTACATGCCAAATGCTTTGTATGTGTTTGAGGAGAGAAGATTAGGTGGAGAAAAGGTAATGAAATAGGTTAAAGTGCTTCCAGTAAGAAAATTAATCAAATGTTATTTACTGCTTAGTTATAATGTATCTCCAGAAGAAATGTGTGTTCCTCGATCTTATACTGACATATATCAATTACTATTTCTAAACTTCATACCTTCTTGTATATTATAAAAATTGAGATTTTGTTAGTTACATATTAGCCATAATGCCCCTTAACATTAAAAAAATACAAGTTTTATTTATTTGTATTTAATATAAGAAGATTGAATAAATTTCCAAAGAGGCACAATCCAAGAGAAAAAAAAGAGGTAAGTTTTTTTTTCTTCTATTTGGATTGCTCTTTCAATAGAAGATTATGAACTGTACAATCATACCATGTTTTGCTTTTTTTTCTCTTTATCCATTATCCTGATTTTGTCTAATCCTATACTTTCCACAGACTGGGAAAATAAATTATGAAATATTAATGAATTAGAAATGAAAA
The DNA here is from genome assembly GCA_004024625.1 of Mellivora capensis. Taxonomy (NCBI): domain Eukaryota; kingdom Metazoa; phylum Chordata; class Mammalia; order Carnivora; family Mustelidae; genus Mellivora; species Mellivora capensis. The sequence goes on along the minus strand of PISX010015288.1, from coordinate 39,703 downwards.
CATTGTGGGAAAAGGGCTAATGATGACTGTCTCCAAGATCCAGACTATTATATGATTCAATATTATTTGTAACTTCTTGTCATATATGATCTTGCTATTTCATAATGAGAGTGATCCTTGATGTTTTGAGTTAAAGATTTTTACTTTTTTACCTTAAAAGCATATAGTTATCTGAACACATTGTAAGTGGGTTAAGTCATTTCCTCGCGTCAATTCTGTCAAAAGATTTAATAGCTTTTAGTCTTTTGCTTTTTGAAAAAAATTCTTTATGTTCTTTGTACTTTTAATACTGAGTCTAAATGTAAAATTTTAAGTGTCAGATCAAACCTATAGAGTTTATGGGACAACAGTTGGTCAAATAGTATATAGATTATATGACTATATTCTTACTCAATTCGGACTTTAATAGTCTAATAATATAACATGGGTTTTATTTATGTGTAAACTATCTTGTTGCCCACATCCTGTCTCCATCTTCCACCCTTCAAGTTATTTCTGCAAGACATCTAGGACATATATAACACTCCTTCACATTTTGAGAGCTACACCTCAGGTAGTTCTCTGTCAGAGAAGCATTTCCTTATATCCTCAGTTTACGTAATCATTATTGTCTCTTTTTAGATGTCTTGTTTAGATGTCAATATTCCCAGTAGATGTCATGTTCTATGCGATGATCATGCTATTTTGTTACCTCTGCATCCCTAGCACCTAGCACAATGTATAGGACAGAGAGGATGCTGAATCAATAATGTTGGGTTAATATAATAAGGAATGGTTTGAAAGGCTAAGGAGACACATTTGGAACACTGAATGGCATGAGGACTAGGACATGGCTATCTGAGGAGGCAGAGAGGTAGCAGATATCCACTCCTGCCTTCCTCACTAAGGTCTGCAGAGGGAGGGAAGGAATAAACAGCAAGGAATAAATAGCAAGGGAAAAGGATTAAATAGCAAGAAATCTACAAAAACTGAATGCTGTGCTTTTTCAGCCATTTAAGCTATGACTGGTGAGAGTAACGGACCCAGCCATGGTGATTTAGAGCTCTGGGAAGTTTGAGAAACTCAGGTGTCCTTCAGAAGGGAACAGTGAAAAGCAGGGAGCTTAGTGACTTGTTCAAGATGTAAATAAAACAGATAAAGGAGTCTCTAGCACGCCAACAAATTTGTCTGGTTCAGCAGGGTGTAATAAAGGGAAAAAGATTCAGGGATAAAATCCCATGCTGGAAATGAATACCTGTCACTCTAGGCTATCCTTTGCCATCTGTCTTGGAAATCTGGACTTAGTGAATGGAAACCAAAGAATGAGGAATCTTAAGACCATCAATTTATAGTGTGGCCTAATCGCATAGTCTTGTGTCCAACCTGTTCTTATTTTTTGTAATTACATATAGAGGTGTGTTTTTTTTTTCCTTTTTTCCTTCCTTTTTCCCTTTTTCTTTCCTTTGCTTCTACTCCTCCCTCCCCTGCCCCACCACACACACCCCTTCTGGCTATCTGAATATTTTAATTTGTTCATTCAACAAATAATTACTGATTGCTTTTATAATCCAGGCATTATAAATGAAACCAACTTTTTGTCTTATTGTTACAGTCTGGAGGGAGAATATAACATTAATGAAATTATTAAAAAAATAACAGAGTTACAAAGAGTTCTAAATGAAAGAACATAATGAAATAAGGAATTAAATTGTCCTGTAAAACCATGAAGTCAGTCCTAGATGTCATTGCTGAGATTAGATCATAAAGAGTGTGATATCTGTCTTCTATTTCTTTCTATGTATTTCTCTCAACTTTATCCTTTTTCAGCCTTGACAAAATGTATTTAATTCTGAGTCCTTCACACACAGGTTCTATTTTCTGATAGAGAGCTTAATAATTTTGATAAAATGGTTTATGTAGAGCTCCTGGAAAGCAAGGACTACATCTTATTTATTTTTGCCTTTCTGGAATTTAGGATAATGTCTCAAGCTTATAATATATGCTCAATAAATAGTTGAGTCAAGGCTAATGGTTTAGGTCATTTTACCTTTCTCTGATCTCAGATAACATGTAAATTTTCACAGTGAAATAGGTCTGCTGAAAATTAAATTCCAAGAAGTGAGACTAATAGTAAGGAAATATTTTAGGAAAAGGAAATTACTATTTATTTATTTATTTATTTGAGAGAGAGAGAGAGAGAGAGAACAAGACAGTGAGGGATGCAACACAAGCCAGGGGAGAGGAAGAGGAAGAAGCAGTCTTCCTGCTGAGCAGGGAGCCTGATGCAGGGCTCCATACCTGGGATCATGACCTGAGCAGAAGGCAGACACTTAAGGACTGAGCCACCCAGGCAACCCACAGCTACCTGCTATACCTTTCTTATGGTGAGCTGCTTGGGGAAACTTACCTTCTCTCAACACATAGTTTGGACTTTGCTTTATGTGGTATTGGTTTAAGATAAGCTGCCTTTTTTACTTTCTACTTTTATCTTTCTATGATTCTAATGATAGTTTTAGTTTAGATAGTAATTTTTAAATTGCTATTACAGTCCTTTTTTTAAAAAAAAAACTGGCTTCATTTCCTAATGTTATTTCTTTTCTTTTGGAAGTATTCCTTAAAATAGTCTCTCTCCTTATGATGGCTTCTTGCCCAAATTGGTTGAATTCAGCTTTCCAGGAATATCCATTAACTTAATTAATTGTATAAAAATACCCTCCATATATTATTTAATCTAAAATATTTTCAATTATAAAATGCACAATTAGTTTTCCTATCACTAAGATAAAATATGCTGCCAAATACAATTGTAAGGAACCATTAATTAACTGAAAAACATACCTTGATTTCAGATATTAAAATGTTAAAAATTGTATGGTTTCAAATTTATAAAATACAGAAATATCACTCTCACAGCTTTACCATAAATTTCCAATCATACATTTATACAAAGTTTTAAAATTATTTCTATGGTAATAGCAATAGAAATACTGTGTTGCACACTTACTATAGGACAGTGGTATTGCATTTTTTTCAAAAATATTCTGAGAGCTTTAGAAGATGCCTACTGGAATGCAACTCCCAAAAGTCAGTTTTTTTGTCTGTTTTGTATGTACCCCAAACACCTAGAAGGCACTCAATAAATATTTCTCAAATGAATTTGAGTAAATTCATGTTTCATTAGAGATGCCATGTGTCTGTTTTTAAGAATTATTAATCAGTGAGTTCCTTCTAAATGCCAGTTTATATTTTCAGATATCTTGTGCAGCATAGCTTCCTTCTCAAGCCTTACTTTGCACTTGTTGCCAACTTCTCTCCGTTATATTTTTGTGAGTATTATAATGATATTTACAACTCAGTCATGTTTGTAGCAACTTTTTGTGACTTACCATGAAAAAAACTGAATGGCATAATGGGTTATTTATGGCTATCCATAGTTCCACTACTTTAGAAGTTAAAAGGAAAAAACAAATCTTAATAAATGTCTTGTACTAATACACTTGGTACTCAGGAAAAGGAGAGATTAGTGGGCCAATATAAACACAAATTGTAGAAAAAGGACTAAGTTTGCTGGGTCTGAATTTTACTCTCATTCCATAAGACATTTATGTAGCTTTGGAGATGGCTGAGTATAAAGTTATCCATATGTGATGCTATTTAGATAAATGCTCCTAAATTATCAATCCCATAAATTTGGAACCTTCCCATCTCAATAATTATATTTAAGTTAAGCCTAACATGAGTTCATTCTGATTCTTAAGGTAGAATATCAGAGGGGCTAAGAACATGGCCTCTGGAGCCCAAATCTCTGGGCTTGAAACTTACCTCTAGCTCTTATTAGCTATATGGTCATAGAACTTTAGTTTGCATTTTTGTGCCCTAATTTCAAACTTCTAATGTCATTCATACATCTCTTGTAGGACTTTTATAAGGACTAAATAACACATATAAACTTTTTAACAGGTTCTTTCAAATAGTAGATGCTAATGTTGGTTCTTCCCTATTTCCCCTCTGGATCCACTCTGCCCTTCACTGCCCTGCTTTGTGTCCTGGCAGCCTGGCTGACCTTCACAGTCTTCCTTACTTGGGCTCCCTGAATTCTGGTTAGATTTTCACCTGGAGACAATGAAGGGACGGAAAGACAGAAGAAGGGAAATTGACGTAACCCCTCTCCCCCCTTCCTCATCGCTTGATGGTGGTTTGACAGTGACTTTCTCCATCCTCTTTCTGTATGGAAATTCACAGCTACTATTGAATGGCCTCCCATGGTTCTAGCTATTGACAAATCTTAGTACTACTACCTCCCCATGCCCCATCAGATTTCAAGGTAGTCAAGACTTGCTGTGCAGCTAGGCCCTGATGCATCAAAACCCTTTGTTGAATCCTTTAACCCTATTTATATCCTTGTTAATGATCCCTTTATTTGTATTAGTCAAATACCTTTATTTGATGCTCTTTAGTTAAGCATTTGTGTATACCATTTATTTCCAATAGGGTCATAAATGGTATGAAGCTGAATTATTTGGTTTAAAGTAAGTATCAGAGCATTTCTTTCAAGTCAATGAAATATCATTAGCAGTGATAGGAATGAGGGTTTCAAAACTTAGGTAGAGAAAATCAATTTTATTAACCTTTGTGTCATTATAGCATAAATGTCCTCAGCACTAAAGGAGATATGTGTGGAACTGGGACTAGATTGCAGTAAACTGGGACTAGATGGAATAAAGATTGAGAGACCTCCCCTCAGGGGCTTTACGCATGAAACCTCCTTTTCCTTCTCCCTTCTTGACAGTGTTGGAGGCAAGTTCGCAGAATACAAGTGTTTACGTGGCCAAATCAAGTTCAGTACAAATCAAATCTAAGTTTTGGGGTTTAGTAGGCATCAAGATTTTGGAGTTGCTGGGTGGATTGGGGGGAGAGTCATTCTTAGCATTCTTAGCAGAAGCCTGCAAAGCCACATAAGTAAGAGCTAGACCTGGAAGAGTGATTGTGGGGAAAAAAAAGAAGGTCATGGCTGGTTCCATTCAAATAGAATTACAGGAGGAAACAGTAAGCCTATAAAATAATTGGGTATAATGGCTACATGTTGTGGGAGTGTAATAAGTGTAAGGACCTTTTACACACGGATAAATCCACATTTGCCTCACAGAAGACCTGGGGAAACATTGTTTCCGTGTCTGCACTCACTAACATGTCTGGGATCTGTGCAGGGCTGAGCTTACAGGACATGGAGGCCATTATGAGTCATGAAGGTGAGACTGAGTCATGAACGCATTACCATTGTATGAAGCAATACATGCATGACAATTTCATGCATGACAATAATTTTGTTCAGTCTGGACATAAATTTATAATAATTTGCCATATGGAGTTTTCCCCATAAAACTCACTGTCATCTTTTTCAGAGTTAAGAATTTTTAACCCTCAAGCCAAATAAAGTCCTATAGATACCTCAATTCTCATACTTATCACAATAGGAGTAGAGAGAGTATAATATAATGTTAAGAAGGAAAAAGTTAAGAGGTCTGGAGTCAGTTTGACTTCCTGGATTTGGATCCTAGCTCTCTGTATATACTAACTCAGTTTATACTCCACATTTTTTTTTTCCAAACCAACCTCTGCATGTCCCAGTTTCCTCTTCCTCATCCTTGGACTCAGAGAAGTACCTATTTCTTGGAAATACTGTAAGGACTAAATAAAACAAAACAGGCTAATAACTTCATAAAATACTTGGCATATAGTAAGTACCTAACAGTTCTTGCTTGGATTTCTTTTTGTATGTGCATCTCCCAACAAGATTCTTTGTGTACCCTGAGGTATGAATATACCTATAAGGTGAATACATATACCTACATAATAGATATGTAATGTAATAGGTACATGTATTATTCATTTTATATCCATTACTAAGTCTATCAGACAGTAAAGTATTAAATAAATATTTGCTTAGTGACTAAATGAGGTTAGCTAGCCTTAGAAATCTGAATCTCAAAGACAAAAACAATGTAGGTATATTGTCTTTCTTGAAGTTGTCTCCTGAGACTCTATGTTAATCACTAGAAAAGAGACTATTAATAGTTCACTGCACTTTAAATGTCTGTCTTTTTTTTTTAAATAATAGCACACCAATGCCATTGCATATCCACAGCCTTGGGTGCATTCAGAATCACCATCACATTCAAGTTGTCAAGTATTCATAATATTTGCCAAAAAAGTAAAAATCTTATCAAAATAATAGCTAAGAATAAATTATAAGCACCAAAAAGGGGGGATAGACTACTCATTTGAATATGCCCTTACAGAGAATAATACAGATCTCTTTTTAAACAATGAAATTATGTTGAGTCCACTTAATTTGTATTGAGCAATGTATAAGGGGCAGACCTTGCTGTTATAAACTTTGCTAGATACTCAATAGGCAGCAATTTAAAAAAAGAGACCATGTTTCTTCCATCTACTAATTCTGCAGTTTATTCAGCCTATAGAAAAGACTTTTTCAAATTTAAAAACAAGGAGGCTTTTCTAAAGAAAAATAAAGTTAACAACCATGGACATTTTTTTTAAAGGTTTCATTTATTTATTTGACAGAGAGAGAGAGATCACAAGTAGGCAGGGAGGCAGGCAGAGAGAAGAGGAAGCAGGCTCTCTGCGGAGCAGAGAGCCCGATGTAGGGCTCGATCCCAGGACCCTGGGATCATGACCTGAGCCAAAGGCAGAGGCTTTAACCCACTGAGCCACCCAGGCGCCCCAACCATGGACATTTTGAAACTGACTATAGAGTAGCATAAGCCTAAACTCATAGAAATAACAAGGGAAAATGCATATTTTCCTGCTTTATGGGTATTTAGATAGTATCCATTCTAGCATTTTACTGTTTAAAATATTTTTTACATGTAATTTTATATGCTTATTAAAAGGGAAAATAATAATATACAGAATGATGATAATAATTACCATTTGATTCTAAGTAAATGTAATTGTAATAAATATTTTACATGTATAATTCCATTTAATAGTCACAGAATCACTAGATGGTAAGCTTCATAAAGACAAAATCATATCTATCCATTTCTTTATTCATCAATGAAACCCATTAATCAGCAATGAGCTTGAATACAGTTGACTCTCAAGAAATATTTACTAAACAATTGTATGATCTTTCCTTTGAAGTAGGTTCTTGCTAGAAAAGCAGTGTTTTAGTCTTCCACTGTTTGAGTATTACTGAGTGTACTACATTTTGTCAACTCTACCCTTGCTTGGCGTGATTAATATTATCTATGCAAATTTACAGTGACAAAATGCCTGAGGGTGATCTTTATCTTGTACAGCAAACTAGGCCTAAAATGTCTCAGAAAGAAAACTACAAAATTACAAAAACACTGTAATTAAAAGCAAAGCCTACAAAAATCTGATTCTGATCCATATAAATTGAAGATCGGAAAATATGACCATTAAAGATATCTTTGAAAGCACAGTCGAGATTTGTTAAAAGTTCTTTAAAGATTATGGCATCACCTAAAACATAAAGAAATGAAGGATAAAGTAACTTTTAGAAGTCAGAACCACACGGCTCAGATCAGACTTACCAGAACGGTCACCACACGTAGAACCACTCCACGCATGTTATTCTCTAGTTTCTTGTCAGTCAGTGACCCATTCAGCCCTGTGACAGGATTCCAGCACCCAAGCTGAAAGGTAAAATAGCTTGGTCACTTTCTTGCCTGAAGAACAGTCCTATGCAAAAGTCTTGCAGAAAATTGTGTGATATCTCTTGAAATAACTGGTATAGGAAAGGTCATGCACAGGTTTTCTTTTTTAATAGCAAATGAAGCAATCAGAAATTCCATTTCCCACTCTTAAATATCATTATATGGCATTATATGGCATTATATGGCATACAGTATCCAATATGTTTCAGGAGACTCACTAAGGACATGGACTTAATAAGGAGTGATAATACACCAATAACTCAGTCCTAGTAATGCACTAATTGGAAAAATAATAGTGCATATAATTCTAGTATAATATCTGTTCTTAATATATCGATTATTATACAAGTTAGATTCTTATAGTTTCAATGGTTTTAATTAGATATTACACTGCTTTTATTGGAAAAACAAGATTTTTAATACAGTTAGAAGGTTTGCTGTTTTTATTTGAGGGGAAAAATCGTGTATATGGCTTTGCTGTTTTCAAGTATTCACAGTACATACAACGATATAATTTGCCTTTTTGGTCAGTGCTATCGATTTCCTTGGAATATTTTGGCAGCTGCCTTTCCCTTAAAGTCCTGCAGCGATTCGTTGCTCTTTACACTCCAAATACTGGTTTAATTTTACATCCTTATGTAGTTCTCAGCTCTTATAATATCCAAATCTGAGGGCTAACAGTTTTAAAATCACTACCTATAAGTCACAACAGGATAAAAACTGATAACACTCAATTCAGAAATAAGGAGGGAAAAAAAGAGATATTGTGACTTGAATTAGCAGATAACTCAAAAAGCAAAGCTGCAAAGAGAATCCCATAATGCACATCTTGGGAAGAAATGTCATGCTATTAATTCTGATACTAGATCCATGAGCTTTCACTTTGAGGAACCTATTCCATTTGCATGCCTTAAAAATAAAACAATCCTTTAGTCATATTTGGAGACTGCTCTGATTGACTGAATGGTTTATAGGGGCACCTGGCTATTTGTGCTGCTTCCTCCTGAAGACTGATTTATATCCTCGCATCGCATTTTGTGTCTTCCAAAGTTGGCAACACAATGGCAAGTCTCCTTCATAAATAAAAGATTTAGGTGCTTCCTATTAAAACTCAAGCTTCTCTTTGAGTCCCCAAGAGGTGTTTAATTAAGAAACCTAAAATGTACACAATATATCTTAAGAGAAGGGATGTCACAGCATAAACAAAAAGCCAGCTTTTTCTTTACTAAAATAATTTGGAAAGGACTGATAATTGTAGGTTTCAACTACAAAAACACATTAAATTCATGCAATGAAATGTCATTCTTAGTTACCTAAAAAGTCTAATTAGAACTTAGATCTAATTAACAGATCCAAATATGCTGAAAGTCTAATTATCAGTGATATTGTAGTCCTCTTGCGCAATTTAGAACCTTAACAAAATTTCTTTCGATCTTTTGTTCTCTTCTCAGGTCAACCAAAGTCTATGCTCAATTACGTTCCTTGATGTGTGCTTTTTCTAGTAACTTTTTCAAGATGATTTTATTTTCTTAGACTAAATACTGGCGAGAAAAGCGGTTTACAACGTTAAGTGAAGAACTGCTAAACTATCCACCTTTTACAGTTCTATTCCTTAATTCCAAGCTTACTGAATAGCTTTTAGACATCATGTTGTTCAAGGTAAATATGGCTAAGTTACCAAAGTAAATACAAGGATTTCTTTTTATTGTCTTTCTTGGTGAACCTACTGCTAGTTTGACTAAATAAATGACATCTTATTTATGCCAACTTGGCCATAGGATTTGGGTGTATTGACCAGTCAAAATATATACTAGTGGAATAACAATAAGTCTTGCTGAGCAGTCTGTCTGAATAATGTTCTGGACAAACATTTAAAAATATAATTTCTGGCTTAATTACATCTTCCTTTAATCATAACTAAATATAGTCAGTGGTTTAAAAATTTTAAGGCCCTCAAACATTTGAGATTTTGAAATAACAATAGAAACATTTGTCTTCAGACCTGGGCAATAACTTACACATTTGTATACATTTGTAATGTGTATATATATAATGTCTCTTCTCACTTAAAAAAATATTTGGCCAAGTTCTTTCTCATATATATTACAAGACATTGTTTTCTCCTCTGCCTGATGATTTTTTTTCCATTTCTATTTTCTCTCTCTCTTCTCCCCCCTTGCTTGCGATTTGACTCATGTGTCTTTTGATCATAGCACTTTTAAAGTTGTTTCTCTTCATCATAACACCACTGGGATTTTAGGATTGGTAACACCTTTTACTTAATTCAGTTCTTCATATGTACAAACTCTAACACTTAAAGGTAGTAGAATATTAGCTACAGACGCCAAGAGCTAGGAATTTCAGAGACAGAATTTTGAGTTAAAGTTTAGAATACAGATTATCTGGAAAACTAAAAATAAAATATATCCACTTATCACATATCAAAATGGGACAAAACAAAGAAATCATTCAGAAATTAAGATAATGCTTATTTCCTATATTGAATAGAACTATTTTTTTGCATTTTTTGGAATAATTTCTAAGTGTTAGCCATGATACTGAGCTCTTTATACCTGATCTCATTTAGACCTCAAAATAACTTTATGAGAAGCTGTTATTACAATTTTTATTATAAACATAGAAACTAAGGGCTTATCTAAAGTCACGTAACTACTAAGAGATGAAACCAGGATTTAAACTAGTGCTTTTAAAATGTCCAGATTTGGGATGCCTGGATGGTTCAGCCTTCAGCTCAGGTCATGACATCCAGGTCCTGGGATCTAGCCCCTCACTGGGTTCCTTGCTTAGCAGGGAGTCTGCTTCTCCCTCTCCCTCTGCCCTTCACCTGCTTGAGTGCTCTCTCTCTCAGGTAAATAAGTAAAATCTTTAAAAAAATAAAAAATAAAAGTTTAGATTCAGTGGTCTCAATTGCAGTGCTATTTTATAGCTTATGAATTTTTTTATAAATATGATCTATTTAAGGTAGGTAGAGAAAATACTATTCTTATATTTTAGTCAAAAAATTAAGGCTTAGAATTGTTAACTGGCTTCCTCAATACAACAGCTGGTGAATTCACATTCTGGCAATATAACTGAAAAGGTATATCATCATCATCATCATTTTTATCAAAGAAATTATAACATGTACATAATGCATAGTATATGTTAATCTTCTGAGGTCTTTACTTATACTAATTAATTTACTTCTCAAAACAATGCAATGAGAAAGGCAACATTATTATCTCCATTCAACAGAAAGGAAAACTGAAGATTGAGAGATTGTGCTCCTTCCACTGTGTTATCTTTTATCCACTTAATCAGTCATGAGGTATTGAGTAGAATAAGGAAAGCAGCAGAAAAATGAAATAGACAAGAGATTCTCAAAAACATTTCTGGAAATCTCTATGTTGCATGACCAAATTACAAAAGATAAGTGTGGAACACATTTCATTTACCGAAAGGTCTGTTGATGCTTCTCAAAATGTACGCCAGAGATAAATGAGGAAATAAACAATAGCAATACATAGAGAAAATGCTGATTATTTTTCCAGTTTTAAGATTCCTTAATTTCTCTTCATAGCCACTCATCTCCCTGAAGTTCCCTTCAAGTTTTTCTGTTTGATTGTAATAGCTCCTTCCAATAATAAGCAATACAAATGAGTTAGGTTCACACAAATTCAAAGTGAATTTGTATCTACCTACAATGGGTCATATTCCTTGTAGCGTAGCAAGATTGACACAGTGATTAAAAAAAAAAAAAAGTCTGGAAGAATTTTATTTAAGTTCAAGTGTGAAGCTTATCTAACAAACTTCTCTGGTTTCATTGTTAAAAATTCTATTAACTTGATTTCTCTGGGTATGTGGAGAAGGTTGTTTCTGTAGGACTGTGTTTTTATTTTTGTTCCCCCCCCCCACCTTCTTTAAACAATGAGGCCAGGGACTAATAAAGATAATGCACACAGACTATTACTTATAACACTATGTATTCAGCAGAGCACTTTCTAAGTAAAAAATAATAAAAGTAGCCCCTGCAGCACATGAAATTTACAGAAAGTCATACTGCTGATGGCAAAACAAGATTCAGTGTCTCCCATGGTCTGACAGTCTAGAGAAAATTTAGAAGGGATTAAAAAAATAAAGACCAATTCAATTTCCTTTCAATTACAGTATATCGATTTCCTGTAGCATTATCTGGTTATTGCTGAAAGTCACTTTAAAATCTTAAAAATGCTTAATGCTTTAATTATCCCCTTCATTGGAGCTTTAGCGACCATAATCTTGTTGCTCTCTGTTAAAATCAATGTAGCATCTTGTGTTCAACAAAACGGTTGATGTATTTGCAAGAGGACAGTAATAGGTTCCTGACACGATGCATCATGCTGTGAGCAAATGACCAAGTTTTAGATATTTACTCTTTTCTTCTCAATATTTCCTCTTTTCATTTGTTCATGGGCTTTAAAGGATGACGTTTGACTAGGTTTTGCATCCCTATCTTTCCGGCAGTGTTACAATGTCAAAAGAGAGCTGGACTGTTCGACTTTAATTTTACGCTTAATAGTTACAGGCCTTAATCACAGGAGTCAAGAGAGTTCTTAATTGAATACCAAATGGAATTCCCTACATTTATTAGCTTGTATTCATATGGAACAAACGAAGCCTGGCTCCAGTACGGAAGCTCCAGCTGCAGGACACAACATATCAGGCTGTGTGCTGCCCGCCCCTGCATTGCCTTTATTTGCTTTCCCAGCCTTTAAAGGAAAAAAGGGAACAATAAGGCATAGGCAAAGTAGTGGAAGCTACCCATTTAGAAATGCACAGCATTTATTTGGTAGATATTACTTCTATAATGGGATAGAAAGTGTAAAAAGAAATACATATGGCAGGTTGGCTCAGATACATGCCTTATAGAGTTAAATTGGGTTGTTTCTTTTCTTTGATATGTACAGGAATGTAGTGTGTCAGTAATCTCTCCAATAATAATTTTGTTGGTGATATTTCCACCTGTAAAACAGGTTCAATTTGTAAGACTTTCTCTCTAGGGGATGATTATTGCCTCCTAAGATTCTATTCCTACAGCTTGGTCATTACCATGAAGTAGTAGACGTTCTTTAGATTATGTGAAATAGCCTTAGCACTTGAGTTTCCTTTAGGAGAATATATCTTTGGGAAAAAAATCAGAAAGAAATATCCCCTGATTCCACTGCTTACATTTCCCTGTATTGCTGCTGAAAACAAAATTTCTGCACCATGTAATGATGTACATATAAAATAAGAAGAACTTAGCTGATTTCTGCAAATGAAGAATATAAACATGAGAAGCTATAGATATGAAAAAATAGCTTAAAGATGTTTTATGCAGCTATAATAACTACTCATGGTATCACCTGGCATTTAATTGATTAATATTTTACTGTTGTTATAAGTTTTCCCTTCTTTTGTAATTCTTTTTGGTGTAAAATTACTGTTACACTATATTTAGAGGCAGTATATAATAGCAGCTAAAACCAGAAACTCTAGAACCAGACTGCTTAGGTTCAAGCACCTACTCTACTCTGACACTTGCTGGGCATGTGTCATTGGGCCTCAGTTTTCTCACCTCTCAAATGGGCATAATAAAAGCGACTTCCTCACAGGTTTGGTGGGATTATTAACTCACTTCATATATGTCAAGTATTTAGAAGTGTTCCTGGCACATAAAGACTAAAGAAGTGTTAGTTATCATCCCTGTAAAATCAGCCCTCATTTTTCTAGCTCAGCCTCATCGTTTGGAGTTCCTTACTAGTTTCAGTGAGGAAGCATACCTCTAAAGCTGTGATTCTCAACTTCGGCTGCATATGAGAATCACCTGAAGATTTTAAAAACTTCTGATGTATCAGCACAAACCCAGAACAATTAAGTCCAAATCTCCAGGGATGGGATCCAGGCATCAGTATTACGTATGGCTCTCCAGGTGATTTCAACCTCTAGCCAAGATAGAGAAATCCTGCACTAAAACTTGCCTTAACACCCAGGGAATGAAGTCTCATAGAAGGCCTACTTAAGATCTCATTGACTGAAGGCGTCATTTTTACTGGCTTCCTTTACACAAGCTGACTAGGGACACTTTCTCAAAAAAACAAGCAATTTTATTTTTCTTGTTCTAAATAGGATAGGAGGTTATAAACTCTGTGAAGTCAGAATGATGCCTATCCTGTCTACTTCTGTACTCCTAGTCCTTATCATAGTATTGATATATTAGAACATGGTAGGTCCCAATAAACATCTGATAAATTAATGCATTCATTAAAACTCCTGTTATCCTCTTTCTTCTCCTTCTTTTTCTCTTACTTCTTCTTTTTTTTTTTCCTTTTTTTCATTTTTCTGTCTCTCTAGTTCAAACTGAATGAAAAAGCAAAACATCCCCTGAGATCGTATCCTGGTATCATACCGTGCCATTGCCAATTTTTAAAAATTCTTCTGGGTGATTCCCTTCAGTCAAATTCTACTAGCTTTCCTTTTTTTTTTCTGACCAGATTTTTTTTCCTAATAATATTTTAGCATTACAACCTGATAAAAGTTGCTGGATTTTCTTCTTTTTCATTCTTTGTTATCTCTTGATGTTTTAAAATCACATTAGAATTCTCTTTCTTTTCTTGTCCATTACATAATTAACCATTTAAAGTCAGGGGTACCATATTTATCATCTTTTTGTGCCCAGTGCCTAGTACAGTGTTTTGCATAAGTAAAATATTTATTTTTTTTTGAAATTACAAAGTTAAGGTACACTTAAGTTTAATGTAAAGCATTTCTATTATACTGTAGATCTTTGTTGCCAAACAATCTAAAATCTGAAATCTGGACATCTTTATATATTTTACTATCTCTCCAATATTTATGCTTAGATAACTCAAAGTCACCTCAAATATCTAGAAATTAAACTCAGGGCACCTGGGTGTTTCAGTCCGTTAAATGTCTGCCTTCAGCTCAGGTCATGATCCCAGTGTCCTGGGATAGAGCCCCACATTGAGCTCCCTGCTCAGTGGAAAGCCTGCTTCTCCCTCTCCTGCTGCTTCCCTGCTGTGCTTGCTCTCTCTCTCTCTCTTTGTCAAATGAATAAATAAAATCTTAAAAAAAATACTAATAAAAGACTAAACTCATAATCTACCCCCACCATCCATCCTTCCACTAGCTAAAAACTAACAAAACTGTTTTACAACCACACATATCTAATCCATTGCCAATCTGCCAATTTCCCTTAAAAAACACACTCCTGAATCCATTTAACTCCATCTCCTTGCCACCATCCTAGTCCAAGGTAACGCCATTGCTTCTCTTTTACAATCCTCCCTCTGTGTTGTAACATAAATATAAATTTAGATATGACGCCCTCTGTCTAAAATCTTTCCATAGTCTTCCATCATTATCAAGAGAAAAACCAAACTTCTAATGTGGCCAACCAAGGTCTGTGTGATTTGTCACATTTTACATTCACAATCTCAGGTCACACCACATTCTCTCTCAGTGTTTTAATGCCAACCATATTCATTTTTTTAAAAGATTTTATTTATTTATTTGACAGACAGAGATCACAAGTAGGCAGAGAGGCAGGCAGAGAGAGGGGGGGGAGGCAGGCTCCCTGGCAGGGAGCCTGATGCGGAGCTTGATCCCAGGATCCTGGCATCATGACCTGAGCCAAAGGCAGAGGCTTTAACCCACTGAGCCACCCAGGCGGCCCCGCTGTATTCATTTTCTTTCAGTTTCTTGAGTTAGACATAATCCTCCTACCTTAAGGATTTAAACATTATTTCTCAAATACTAAAGTATATCAGAACTACTTGGGAGTGAAAACCAAAACAAACAAAAACAATGCCACAGCTATATGTCATGACAATTAAATCAGAATTTCTGGGCAGGAAATCCAGACACTAGTATTTTTTAAAGTTTCTAAGATGGGGCACCTGGGTGTCTCAGTTGGTTAGGTGGGTGTCTCAGTTGGTTAGGTGGGTGACTGACTTTTGGTTTCAGCTCAAGTCATGATCTCAGGGTTGGGAGATTGAGGCCCATAGCATTGTGCTCTGCACTCACTGGAGAATCTCCTTGAGGATGTTCTCTTTCCCTCTCCCTCTATGTCCCCCACTTGCACATGGATGCATGTGCTCTCTCTCTCTCTCAAATAAGTAAATAAATCTTTAAAAAAAGTTTCCCAGGTGATTGTAAAGTGTAGCCAAATTTGAGAAACAATGGTTTTGATAATATAGTTTTCTTTGATTGGAAAAATCTAGACACCTGACATTCTTCAATGACTTACTGAATTCACTCTTACTCATCTTTAAGATCTCAATGTAAACATCTATAGGTTAGTGTAAATCTTCCCTGACTACCTGTCTCCACCTCCCAGGTTAGCTCTGGTCCCTCCAATGTAGTATCATGTTCCTCTCCTTCAAAGATTAACATTTATTGTACTAATTATCTGTAAGTTTCCATTAAGTCAGGAAAAATTACTGTTTTTGCCTCCCCACTACCTTCTTAAATACATAATTCCTGGCACAAAGTGGTACTCCCATTCTTATTGACTACTAAAACAAATTTAGATGATTTTTAAACAGGAAACTTCATACATCTTTCAGTGATTGTTGATTATTTTTAAAACAATGCCTTAAATGAGGATCTCAGTAGATAGCCAAGATGTTATGCTGGCAGCTACTGAATTTTTGTTTGTGTTTTTGGAAATGTAGATTTGCAACTCTTATTCTTCCTGGGTACAGAAATGATAAGCTCTACATAATAAGATCAAGGAATGTTTTTCAGAAGCCTTCCATATGAGGAATGAATGACATTACCTAACCCTGTAGGGAATAAAATAAGTTGTTAAATTAGTCCTATCATTTGAAAAATATATAACAACAACAATAAGAGTAAAACATAACATATGATGGGTATTTCTTAAATTTGAAGACTCATTTTAGAACATGTACCCATACTATCTCACTAAAAGGAGAACCAAAAATTATCCATGAAATATGAAGTGTTGAAACTTCAGAGGAAAAAAAAATATTGCCCATCTAGGAGGGGAAAGCTCCCTCAACAACGCAGAATCCTCTTGAAGAGTACAGCTCCTGACCAAATGTCTATGAATGATGTTTTAGGCCTGAATATAGCCAATTAGGATGGCTTCACCTGACAGGCCTCTTGAAGGGAGTTGTAGTCAAGAACTCAGGTCCCTCTGGCTGGCCACATTTTTAGGCAGTATTTGCCTGCTTAACCCAGGAGCCTCCCTTCAGAGGCCTCTCTATCTGCGCCTTGGCCTGAAGCCTTTCCCTAGGAATATCTGCTGAGAACATCCTGGTTAAAGGAGGGGAGAGCCTTGAAGACACTTTCTTGTGTTCTGACTTAATACTTTTCCTTTCCTAGCCCTCTCCTTCTTCTGTTCCTTCCTCCTCACCCCTACACTGGTCCAAAAATGGGAGGAGCCTCAGGGTCTGCTCCAACAGTGAGACAATTCCCCCATGTATGCTGATACACCTGACTCTCACCTGTTGTCATTCTATATGAAAAGAAGGGACACCGAGGGAGCCAGGAATGTCTTTCCAACTTGCTTCTCCTAAGTGATTAAAGGCTTAATTGACGTTCATTTTGGCTTGTTGTATTAATTGACTACTCCCATACCCAGCAGCTCAGCTCTCTCCTTCTCAGCCCTGATGTTTCTTACTCTGTAACAACAGTTCACATATATTGAGACTTCCTATGAGGCAGGTATTGTACCAAAGCCCTGGATCTTATGTAATTTACTTTTTTTTTGCTATAATCCTATTAGGTGGATACTATTAATTATCCTAATTTTAACACATGAGGAAATTGAGAATTAGAAAACTTATTGACCTGTTCCAGATTACTCAGCACAAAAGTGAAATCATTAAGATTTGAACCCAGGCAGTTTAACACCAGAAACCATTAGGTGATTCTGACCTCAATCAATAGGATAATTTTCCAGAGAAGAATGGAGCAAGGGGCACATGGACAGTTCCAATGGTGTTTGAGTGCTCATTTCCTAGGAGTAGTTCTATTTGTATTTTGGGGTCCTTGAAAAACTAAAATTTATTTGCATAACCCACCCCCCCCTTCTTTTTTTTTTTTGCCTCAACTATTCAGGTTGGGTTTCTGTCACATGGAACCAAAAGATTTATAGCTAATTACATGGAAGTTGTGCTAGGTTTTGTGAATGCATTCTATAACTACATCAATGTAAGAAAAGGAAGACATTTTTGAAGAAGTGGGCAAAAACTAAAGAATGTTGGACTGGGCATTTGAAGGCCTAGCTTTTATTTCAACTAAGGGATTGATGCAAATAAATTCTAAATTCTTTTCTTACCACTATTAGTGATTAGGTCTATTTTATGTATAGTTTCTTATAATATGAACAAAGCAACCTCCAGTGCATATAAAGCCAATAAGGATTACTAATATTGATAAAGGGAAATTCATGGAATCCTTTTTATTGCCCTATTCAACTACAAGTTCCACAGAGGTGGGGGTTTTTGCCTGTTTTGTTTCCTAATGGATGCCAAGCACCTATACAGTTCACAAATAATAAATATTTGTTGAATGAATGAATGGGTCTTATTTTTCTCAAAGAGTAAATCAAATTTCAGTTGCCTAGAGTACTTTGTGGCATGTGGGTTTCAACTCAAGGTAAGAAATAAATCAGCTAATTCTCATCAAATCCTGTCTAGATTTGTGATTCTATGATTATTTAATATGACTGGATTCATACCAAGAGTCATTCCTATGATGATCCAGAGAGGATTACTCATTCAAATTTTCCAAATAACTCTTGCCATAAACAGTACAATCAGCCATTGCAATCAGTTGATCCAATGCTAAGGCTGACATGATACTATTGTCTAGGTCACTGTGTAATTCTTCCTTTCTGTCTCCTTCTTTATCAGATGCCTGTGCTTAGGCTCAAAATGAGGATGGAGTGCTGGGGTTTCATGGATAACTGTGAATCATCAAATGATTGACTATGCCTCTGAGCATTATTGCCAGCTTTGAAAATAAGTTTTATTTCATTGCAAAATATTGCAAACATTTATGCAATTGAGGCTCCCATAAATCAGGCATGTTTAGAAATGCTAGGGTACTTCAAAAATGAGTTCTTTTGACTTTACATGTTTTTCTAATTACCCTTTTAAAATTAATGATCCTAAATACTTTCCCCATATATACTTCCACTGGCAAATATTAGCTATAATCACAAACACATGATAAGCATGAAGAATAGCAGGGGATTTGGAAGAGGTCAGGACTAACTGATCACAATAACCTGCAAGAGATTTAGCAATAAGTAATCTCGTGGACATTGATGCAATAGTGTGCATAGTTTAAATATGTTATTTTTCCATCACTCAGCATTTATAATCAAGAAGACATTTATTAAATACCTGCTGTGCTAGTGTTATGGGATACAAGGATGCATAGAACATCTTTCACCTTCAAGAATTTATCTTTTTGAAGTGACAAAGCAGAAAAATTTTATAAAGAAAAAAATACAACACATTCCCCTAGGCAGTATGTTACTAATTCCTAAAAGACTAGCATAAATAAATAGTAAGTACTCAATATTTAAAGAATGAAGATATCCATGAGAAAGGATCAAGTCTCATCAAAGAAAATGATAGAAAAGGTGGACCTTTGTATAGTAGTTGGTCTTCAAAATGGCCACAGATATTTCCTCTTCTCCTGTGAATGCATACCAATCTTTCATCAAGGAGTCTATTCCCCCTCTCCCTGAATCTGGGTTAGCTCTGTGACTTACTTTTATCAATAGAATTAGGCAGAGGGAATAATATATGATTTCTGGGCTTGGGACATAAAAGTTCTTGTAGCTTTCATTTGCTCATTTTTGGAAGCCAACAATCAAGTAAAAAAAAGAGTAGGCTAGAAGACTGAAAAATGAGAGACTATGTGGAAAGAAAAAGGAGTCATATGAAAGAAAACTATGGGACCTTAGCCAAGAGCCAGCACCAATTCCTAAGACATGTGAGCGATACCATCTTGAATCCTGTTGGTCCCAAATGAGCTATCCCAGTGGAGCAGGGGTGATCCATCTCTATTGAGTCTTGCCTGAATACCAGAATACCTGAATACCAGACCTACTGAATCTCTAAAAATAAAAGTTTTTGTTTTAAGCCAGTAAATATCAGGGTGTTTTGTTATGCAGTAATAAATAATTGAAACACATGGCTTAGGGACAGTTAATGGTCATCTTTCCTTCTGAAATTAACTAGAAACCTAAGGCTTCTAGAATTCAGTAGGAAGTTGTACATATATGATAGATATGCTTTCCTTTTTCCAATACTTTCCTTTTTATCTTAAAGCTTTAAAAAAAAAAAACGTTTTTCTATTGTAATTCAGATAGGCATTTCCATATGCACTTTCATCTTTGTTAGACCTGATTGAAATACTTTCAAAATTATCTGTACTTGGGAAAATAAGGCATATTAGATCATGATTTGTTTTCTATGGCTGCTGTAACAACCAAAAACTCAATATATTAAAAAAACAGAAATTTGTTTTCTCACAGTTCCAGAGGACAGATCTGAAATCAAAGTGTTGGCAGGGTCATGCTCTCTTGAAAGGCTCTAGGGGAGAAAATTTCCTTGCTTCTTCCAGCTTCTTGTGGCTTCGGGCATTCCTTGGCTTGTGGTTAACTGTGAGTTCTGCCTCTGTCCTCACATGGCCATCTCCTCTTCTTCATTCTATCAAATCTTTCTCTACCTTCCTCCCTAAGAATATTTATCATTGGACTTATGACTGATCTGGGTAATCCATGACAACATCATCTCAAAATCCTTATTTTAATTATATTTTCAGTGACCTTTTTCCCAAATAAGACACATTGACAGATCCCAGAGATTAATCTGTGAATAAATTTGTTTTTTGTTTTGTTTCATTTGGGTGGGGTGGGGAGGGGGGTTGATTTCAAATCATTACAGATCACAGTTCATAAATTCTCATTTTAGGATAAAACATTTTATCAAGCCATTTTAGTTAAAACACAATCTCTTTGAGGAAAAGAAGTAATTTTATGAGATCCATATCCACTGGGGACAATCGATTTTTCTGCATATATTGATTGATTTAAATTTCCTCAAATTAGAACTGAAAAAGCACTTGCCACACAGTAATGAGCTTGTTCTTGCTGAATCTCTCAGTGTAATTTTCTGTGGCACTTATTATTTGGGGTATTATTCTAGGTTTTAGTCACTCACTTGCTTAATTCCCCCAGTAGAATTTTGAGCTCCCTGATCGCTAGAATCATCTTTTTATTCATTATAATATCTCCAGCACCTTTTTTTCACTAACATATAATAGATAAGCAATAAATGGTTGTGATCTAAAATATCTGTCTTTTTTTATTCTCAATACATTGTCCTTGGTTTAATGGACGTATGAGTGCACTTATATTATCCCTCAAATATATCTGGATGCATTTCAAGTATACCTTTTTATTTGCTATGAAGAAAAGGAATAGGAAGAGAACTTTCAGTTCTTTACTCCAATCTATGTTTGACTTTCTGAAGCCAACTGTAGAAATTAGAGACTGTGTGTGATTACCAGCAGTCAGACAAAGATCCTAAAATCAGAATGAGTAAAAGTGTGCCCACTTCAAGTATTTCCAAATATCTTCTACATTCTGTATTTTTTGTTTGTTTTAAGGATTTTATTTATTTATCTGATAGAGGGAGAGAAAACATGCGAGAGAAAGATAGGAAGAGAGGGAACACAAGGAAAGGAAGTGGGAGAGGGAGAAGAAGGCTTCCTGCTGAGCATGGAGCCCAAAGCCCATTGTGGGGCTCAATCCCAGGATCCTGGGATCATGACCTGAGCCAAAGGCAGGCACTTAACAACTGAGCCACTCAGGCACTACTACAATCTGTATTTTTTTTATCAGTATTTTAATTTAGTCAACATCTTGGTTAATGCTTAATTCTTTTATATTTAAATATATAATTTGCCTTATTTATAATTGCAAGGAAAAAGAACAAACTTTTAATGAAAGTTGGTCATCTGTTGTATATAATAAAATCTTACTACAAAAACATATTTTCCATTGTTTTGCCTACCATATCCACTATGTAAAGCATATGGATTTCTTAAGATATCTTTCCTTAATATAAAGAATCAATAACCAGGTATCATTCTTGTCTTGCCAATAATAATCCAGATCATTGGTTACTGAAAATGAAATCATTAATCAGTCTTGACTTTCCATATATAGTAGGAATTATTCAGTGGGTAACAGAGGAAGCTTGTAAAGGGATGTTCTGTCCAACTGAGGATATAATTTTCAGCTGGGAATTTTCCCAAGAAGTTATCTTAATAAATTATAAACTTTCTCCAAAGTCACAGCAGAATAGAGCACCAGATGCACAAAGGCTTCAAGCCAAAGAATAAAGAAACAAATTCAAAATAGACACTTGGGTTGTATCAGAAAATTTTAAATAAAAATTCAGAATATAGACAAAACCTTAAACCACTCTCTTAGCCATATCTTTCTGAGAAGTATTTCTAGTTCCTTAATAAAAATCTGTTAAAAATCAATACCAGGAGGAAGGAGTAAGATGGCAGAGGAGTAGGAGACCAAGGTATCATCAGGTCCCAGGAGTTCAGCTAGATAGTTATCAAACCATTCTGAACACCTACAAACTCAACAGGAGATAGAAGAGAAGAAGAGCAGCAATTCTAGGGACAGAAAATCCACCACCTTCCAGAAGGTAGGATGTACAGAGAAGTGAATCCAAAGCAACGGGAAGATAGACCACAGGGCTGGCTCCCAGCAGGTGAGAGAGCAGCAGAGCACAGAATTGGAACTTTTAGAAGTCTGCTCCACTGAGGGACATCACACCAGAGGCTAAGTGGGGGATGGAACCCTTGAGGGGACACTGTGGTCTCAGGACCCACAGGGAGACAAAAAGACCAGGGGTGTCTGAGTGTGGCAGACCTCCCAGGTATTGGAGCAGGGAAGCTGGCAGCAGAGATAGAGCCAAGGAGGGGGATCTATCTCAGAATAACCTTAAACTGTGATCCAAGGCACAGGCGGGCCACTGCTCTTCAAGCAGGTACCCAATAAGCAGCAGATCCAGGGAGACCCCCTCCTTTCTCCCCTGGGAAGAGCAGCAGGGGAGCATACTGCAGGAATCTGCTGGTTTTGGAGACTCCAAACAGGGCCATGTACCAGAGATAGAACCAAACGCTAGGTCACAGGCTGGGTGAGTTCAGACTGCAGCCAGAGACCAGGGAGACAGAAGGGGCTGACTGCTTTTCTCTGAGGGTGCATTGAGGAGTGGGACCCCATGCTCTCAGCTTCTCTGGGCCAGAGATTGGGAGGCAGCCATCTTCATTCTCCTCCTCCAAAGCTGAACAGAAAGCATTCAGGGAACAAAAGCTACCTAGAGTGAACCTGAGCAAATTACTTAGCCTTGCCTCTGGCAAGGGCGGTGCAGTTCTACCTCAGGCAAAGACATTTGAGAATCACTACAACAGGCCCCTCTCCCAGAATATCAGCAAGAAAATCCAGCCAAGACCAAGTTCACCCATCAGTGAGAACTATGGAACTCCAGAGCTAGGGGAAAGCAACACATAGAATTCATGGTTTCTTCCCCATGATCCTTTAGTCTTCCAAAGTTAAATTTTTTTAATTTTATTTTTTATTATTCTACTTGAAAAAATGTTTCCTCTTTCCTATTTAACGTTTTTAACTATTTTATCTTATCATTACCTTTTCAAAAATATTTTAAAATTTTCATTGTTATAGTCATATTTTATCCCTTCATTGTATTTAACCTTATTTCTTGTATACAAATAGGTTTTTTTTCTTTAAAATTTTGAGATACAATTTCTTCTAATAGATCAAATTTACCCTAAATCTAGTGCATAGAATTGTTCTAGTCTCCTACCTGATCACATTCTTTCCTCTTTTTTTTTTCTTTTTTCAGCCAACATCTTACTGTATCAATTCCTTTTTTAGAATCTTTTAAAATTTTCATCTTTACAGTCCCTTCATCATGTTTACCCTTATTTTTGTATATTTATGTTTTTCTTTCTTTAAAATTTTCGAGGTAGTTTCTTCTAACAGACCAAAATACACCCAAAATCAAGCTCTGCTCTATTCACCAGTCTAATATATATATATATATATATATATATATATATATATATATATTCGATCTATCTATATATCTTTTTTTCTCTTTTTTCCCCCAGTTTTGGGTCTCTTCAGATTTGGTTAGTGTATATTTTTCTGGGGTTGTTGCTACCATTTTAGTATTTTGTTCTCTCATTCATCTATTCTTACTTAGATAAAATGACAAGGCAGGAAAACTCACCACAGAAAAAAAGAACAAGAGGCAGTACTGATGGCTAGGGGCCTAATGAATATGGACATTAGTAATATGTCAGAGCTAGAGTTCAGAATGATGATTATCAAGGTGCTAGCTGGGCTCAAAAAAATCACAGAAGATAATAGAGAATCCCCTTCTGGATAAATAAAATCCTTTCCTGGAGAAATAAAAGAACTAATATTTAAACAAGATGATATTTTTAAAAAGATATTAATGAGGAGCAATAAAAAATTGAAGCTCTTACTGCTAGGATAAATGAGACAGAAGAGAGAATTTGTGATATAGAAAACCAAAAGATAAAAAATAAAAAAGCTGAGCAATAAAGAGACAAACAACTGCTGGATCAAGAAGGGAGAATTTGGGATGCCTGGGTGGCTCAGCTGGTTGGGCAGCTGCCTTCGGCTCAGGTCATGACCCCAGTGTCCTGGGATCGAGTCCCACGTCAGGCTCCTTGCTCGGCAGGGAGCCTGCTTCTCCCTCTGCCTCTGCCTGCGACTCTGTCTGCCTGTGCTCGCTCGCTCTCTCATGTGCTGTCTCTCTCTCTCTGACAAATAAATAAATAAAATCTAAAAAAAAAAAAGAAAGAAAGAAAGTTTAAAAAAAAAAAAGAAGGGAGAATTCAAGAGATAAGTGATACCATAAGATGAAACAATATTAGAATAATTGGGGTCCCAGGAGAAGAAGAAAGAGAGAGAAGGACAGAAAGTATATTGGAGCAAATTATAGCAGAGAATTTCCCTAATTTGGTGAAGGGAACAAGCATCAAAATCTAGGAGATACAGAGAACCCACCTCAGATCAATAAAAATAAGTCCACATCCTGTCATCTAGTAGTAAAACTTACAAGTATCAGTGACAAAGAGAAAATCCTGGAAACAGCTCAGAACAAGAGGTCTGTAACATACAATGGTAGAAATATTAGATTGGCAGCAGACCTACCCACAGAGATCTGGCAGGCCAGAAAGGACTGACATGATATATTCGGAGCACTAAATGAGAAATATGTAGCCAAGAATACTATATACAGCTAGGCTGTCACTGAAAATAGAAGGAGAGATAAAAAGTTTCCAGGACAAACAAAAACTAGAAGAATTTGCAAACACCAAACCAGCCCTACAGGAAATATTGAAATGGGTCCTCTAAGCAAAGAGAGAGCCTATAAGTAATATACCAGAAAGGAACAGAGACAATATACAGTAACAGTCACCTTATAGGCAGTCCAAGGGCACTAAATTCATATCTTCCAATAGTTATCTTCAATGTAAATGGGGTAAGTGCCCCAATCAAAAGACACAGGGTATCAGAATGGATCAAAAAACAAGACCCATCAATATGCTGTCTGCCAGAAACTCATTTTAGACCCAAAGACACCTCCAGATTTAAAGTGAGGGGGTGGAAAACAATTTACCATGCTAATGGACATCAAAAGAAAGTTGGGGTGGCAATCCTTATATCAGATAAATTAGTTTTTAAGCCAAAGACTATAATAAGAGATGACGAAGGACACTACATCATACTTAAACATACTTAAAGGGATTTTCCACCAAGAAGATCTAACAATTTTAAATATCTATGGCTCTAACATGGGGCAGCCAATTATATAAAACAATTAATAGCAAAATCAAAGAAACACATCAACAATAATACAATAATAGTAGGGGACTTACACACACACCCTTACTGAAATGGACAGATTATCCAAGCAAAAGATCAACAAGGAAATAAAGGCTTTAAATAACACACTGAACCAGATGGACATCACAGATATATTTAGAACATTCCAACCCAAAGCAACAGAATACACATTTTTCTCTAGTGCACATGGAACATTCTCCAGAGTAGAGCACTTCCTGGATCAAAAATCATATCTCAACTGGTACCAAAAGACTGGGATCATTCCCTGCATATTTTCAGACCATAATGCTCTGAAACTAGAATTCAAGCATCCTATTAAAGAATGAATGCGTCAACAAGGAAATTAAAGAAGAATTTTAAAAAATTCAAGCAAACAAATGAAAATGAAAACACAAAGGTTCAAAATCTTTGGGACAAAACAAAGGCGGTCCTGAGAGTATAGTATACAGCAATACAAGCCTTTCTCAAGAAACAAGAAAGGTCTCAAGTATACAACCTAACCATACACCTAAAGGAGCTGGAGAAAGAACAGCGAAGTAAGCCTAAACCCAGCAGAAGAGAAATCATAAAGATCAGAGTAGAAATCAATGAAATAGAAACCAAAAGAACAGTAAAACAAATCAATGAAACTAGGAGCTGGTTTGAAAGAATTAATAAGATTGATAAACCCCTGGCCAGACGTATCAAAAAGAAAAGAGAAAGGACCTAAATTAATAAAATCATGAATGAAAGAGGAGAGACCACAACCAACACCAAAGAAATACAAACAATTATAAGAACATGTTATGAGCAATTGTATGCCAGCAAATTTGACAATCTGGAAGAAATGGATACATTCTTAGGGACATACTACCAAAACTGAACCAGGAAGAAACAGAAAACCTGAACATATCCATAACCACTAAGGAGATGGAAGCAGTCATCAAAAATCTCCCAGCAAATAAGAGCCCAGGGCCAGGCAGCTTCCCAGGGGAAGTTTACCAAACATTAAAAGAAGAATTATTACCTATTCTCCTGAAACTGTTTAAAAAAAATAGAAATGGAAGGAAAACTCCCAAACTCATCTTATGAGGCCAGCATTACCTTGATCCCAAAACCAAAGACCCCATCAAAAAGGAGAATTACAGACCAATATCCTTGATGAACATGGATGCAAAATTCTCATCAAAATACTAGCCAATAGGATCCAACAGTACGTTAAGACGATTATTCACCACAAACAAGTGGGATTTATTCCTGGGCTGCAAGATTGGTGGACATCCACAAATTAATCATTGTGATGCAATACATTAATAAAAGAAAGCACAAGAACCTTATGATACTCTCAATAGATGCTGAAAGAGCATTTGAGAAAGTACAGCATCTTTTCTTGATCAAAACTCTTCACAGTGTAGATACAGAGGGTACATAACTCAATATCATCAAAGCCATCTATGAAAAACCTGCAGTGAATATCATTCTCAATGGGAAAAAACTGTGAGTTTTTCCACTAAGGTCAGGAACATGGCAGGGATGTCCATTATCACCACCGCTATTCAACATAGTACTAGAAGTCCTAGCCTCAGCAATCAGACAACAAAAAGAAATTAAAGGCATCCGAACCAGCAAAGAAGAATCAAACTCTCACTCTTTGCAGACAATATGATACTTTATGTGGAAAACCCAAAAGACTCCACTCCAAAACTGCTAGAACTCATACAGGAATTCAATAAAGTGTCAGGATATAAAATCAATTTACAGAAATCAGTTGCATTTCTATACACCAACAGCAAGACAGAAGAAAGAGAAATTAAGGAGTCAATCCCATTTACAATTGCACCTAAAACTATAAGATACCTAGGAATAAATGTAACCAAAAAGACAAAGACTCTGTACTCAGAAAACTATAAAGTACTCATGAAAGAAATTGAAGAAGATACAAAGAAATGGAAAAACATTCCATGCTAATGGATTAGAATAACAAATATTTAGAAAATGTCTATGCTACCTAAAGCAATCTACACATTTAATGCAATCCCTATCAAAATACCATCCATTTTTTTTCAAAGAAATGGAACAAATAATCCTAAAATTTATATGGAACCAGAAAAGACCCCAAATATTCAAAGGAATGTTGAAAAAGAAAGTCAAAGGTGGTAGCATCACATTTCCAGACTTCAAGCTCTATTACAAAGCTGTCGTCATCAATACAGTATGGTACTGGCACAAAAACAGACACACAGATTAGTGGAACAGAACAGAGAGCCCATAAATGGACCCTCAACTCTATGGTCAACTAATATTTGACAAAGCAGGAAAGAATGTCCAATGGAAAACAGACAGTCTCTTCAATAAATTGTGCTGGGAAAATTGGACAGCCACATGCAGAAGGATGAAACTGGACCATTTCCTTACACCACACACAAAAATATATTCAAAATGGATGAAAGGCCTCAATGTCAGACAGGAATCCATCAAAATCCTTGAGGAGAACACAGACAGCAACCTCTTGTACCTCAGCACAGCAGCTTCTCCCTAGAAACATCACCAAAGGCAAGGGAAGCAAGGGCAAAACAAACTATTGGGACTTTATCAAGATCAAACCTTTGCAGAGCAAAGGACACAGTCAACAAAACCAAAAGACAACTGACAGAATGGGAGAAGATATTTGCAAATGACAAATCAGATAAAGGGCTAATATCCAAACTCTATGAAACCAAAAGACAACTGACAGAATGGGAGAAGATATTTGCAAATGACAAATCAGATAAAGGGCTAATATCCAAAATCTATAAAGAACTTATCAAACTCAATACCCAAAGAACAAATAATCCAATAAAGAAATGGGCAGAGGACATGAGCAGACATTTCTACAAAGAAGACATCCAAATGGCCAACAGACACATGAAAAAGTGCTCCACATCACTTGGCATCAGGAAATACAAATCAAAACCACAATGAAATATCACACCAGTCATAAAGGCTAAAATTAATAAGTCAGGAAAAGTCAGATGCTGGTGAGGATTCGGAGAAAGGAGAACCCTCCTACACTGTTGATGGAAATGGAAGCTGGCGCAATCACTCTGGAATACAGTATGGAGGTTCCTCAAAAGGTTGAAAATAGAGCTACCATATGACCCAGCAATTGCACTACTGGGTATTTACCCTAAAGTTACAAATGTAGTGATCTGAAGGGGCATGTGCACCTGAATTTTTATAGCAGCAATGTCCACAATAGCCAAACTATGGAAAGAACAGAGATGTCCAACAACAGATGAGTGGATAAAGAAGAAGTGGTGTATATATATAGATATATATATCTATATATATCTATATATATATATACACACACACACACATACACACAATGGAATACTATGCAGCTATCTAAAGAAATGAAATCTTGCCATTTGCAATGACGTGGATGGAACTAAAGTGTATCAAGTTAAGTGAAATAAGTCAGTCAGAGAAAGATCTCTCTGCTATGAGGAATTTGAGAGGCAGGGCAGGGGTTCATGGGGTAGGGAGGGAAAAAATTAAACAAGATGGGATCGGGAGGTAGAGAAACCATAAGAGGCTCTTAGTGTCACAAAACAAACTGAGGGTTGCTGGGGGGTGAATGGGTAGGGATAGGGTGGCTGGGTTATGGACATTGGGGAGGGTATATGCTATGGAGAGGGCTATGAAATGTAAGGCTAATGATTCACAGACCTGTATCCCTGGGGCAAACAATACATTATTTGTTAATTTAAAAAAATACACTGTTGAGATAAGCATTAAAAAAATCAATACCAGAATCCCATCATATGTTTGTAAATTTTGTGATCCATATAGTAAAATATATGGGATTTCATTGTAATTGTGGCTTAATTCATTAATGAGTCCCTTTACTAAATTAATAAAATCCAGAGTTATAATAACAATTATGGAATCCATAGTAGGAAAATTGTTAATAACCTTTCCTTACATGATACAGCTTTAACAAAATTTATTTGTTAACAAAATTTATTTCTCAGGAATATTAACTCAATCATTATATTGGACCTTTCTGTATAATCCTCTGTTAACACTGGAGATGTCATGTGCTTTTCTTTATATGGAAACCATTTTGAAAATTTATTAAAATCTAAATTCTATTTCAAGAAGTAATAATTTGGATATACTAATAATTACTCTATGAATTTAAACAAATTAAATTATTTTCAAAATACACATATATAGAAAATATTTAGATTTAATATTTTGTCCAAGATATGAATTTTTTGAGAAAAAAATGTTTATAATAATTATTGTATCTACCATTTATGGAAGGCTTACTGTGCTGAGTATTTACATTCATTATGTCATTTAATCTTGATCACCAAGCCCTCTGAGTTATAAACTATTAAGTTAGGTTTATAAAATTACTGAAATTTATATTTTTTGACCTGAAAATTGAAATTACATATGTGAGAATATAGATGTAAAGCAATTTTGTCTTAGGTTCTATTTTTGTTCATTTAATACATAGGAAATCAGAAGATTATCCTTTTTTTCCAAAATGCTTTTTAAATGCAAGATTATTGTAGAAAGTAAAATAGAAACTCTGGATTTTGAGATTTATTTTGTTTCCGGCAAAGGTGTTTTCTAATCCAGAGGGAAAAGACTCTTGAAACACTTCAAACATCATCTCAATCCTCAAAAGTGTTGTTATAATATTTTATGCAGTCTAATTAACAGCTGGATTGAACATATTTTGAAACATATTTGGGACAGGAGAGCATAAAATGGTAAGCACTATTTTGTGAAGTCTAAATTTATTGAACTGAACACTGTCAGAGAAACACCTGGACAGGTTAGCACAGGTGACAAGAATATTGTGCTAATGAGGGTAGCATCGAAGTTTAATACTCGCATAAAGTAGTTTGGAGAGCTGAAACACTTTCTTTCCACCAGGGCCTGCTCTCCTAACCTCAGTCAGCACTCCAATGCACATAATTAACCTTACAAGGAAAACTCAAGAGACACAAACTGACCCATCAGAACACATCATTACCACGGGAAAACAACTAAAACATGCACAAACTACTAACTTTGCAATCATTTATGAAATTCAAAATACTAATATAAGCCTTTTCAACCTTTTATTATGGAAGTTTGCAAGTACATATAAAAAGAATTGAATCATGAACCAATGTACTCATCATCCTGCTTAAGCAGTTGTCAACTCATTTTCAATCTTGTTTATTTATACCCCGAACCCTTTTCTGGCACCATCCCTATCAGATTTATTTGAAACATATAAAAAGAATTGAATCATGAACCAAAGTACTCATCATCCTGCTTAAGCAATTGTCAACTCATTTTCAATCTTGTTTATTTATACCCCAAACCCTTTTCTGGCACCATCCCTATCAGATTTATTTTGAAATAAGTGCCAGATATTGGGGGCACCTGGGTGGTTCAGTTGGTTAAACATCTACCTCAGGCTCTGGTCATGATCCTGGAGTCCTAGGATTGAGCCTGGAGTTGGGCTTCCTGCTCAACAGGGAATCTGCTTCTCCCTCTCCCTCCACAACATCCCCCTCCACCCCTAGCTTGTGTTCTCTCTCTCTCTCAAATAGAAATAAAATCTTTTAAAAAATTTCAGACACTACACAAATTTATTTATTAACTATTTTCTATATATCTCCAAAAATTAAGGGATCTTTTTTAAACACAATCACGATACCATTACCATGTTCCCTAAAATTTATAATTTCTCATACTAACAAATGTAATCAGTATTCAAATTGCCCTTATTTATACAAATCAGGATCCATATTTTACAATAACTGGCACGTCTCAAGCCTTTTTATTTATGGATTCTCCATTCACCTATCTTGTTTTTTCAATCTATGTGTCAAAAAAATTATATTTTCTGTTATTTCCCAAGATCTAGATTTTGCTGACTGAATCCTTCTGTGTCACTTAGCATGTCCTTTGTCTGTTGTATTATCTGTTCGTTGGTAAATCTAGACGATTGATATAATTCAGTCTAATATTTGGCAAGGATTTGTATTGTCCTTTAAACAGAAGGCACATAGTGTCTGCTCCACTCTTAGCAATATAATCAGCCATTAGCGTTCACTTATTACTTTCATTAGTGTTATGTGCTGAATTGTGTTTCCCTAAAACTTATATGTTGAAGCCCAAACTCCCAGTATATCAGATTGTGACTACATGTGGAGATAGGACCTTTAAAGAGGTAATTAAGGTTAAATGAGTTCATCGGAATTGCCCTAATTGAATCAGATCAGCATACTCCTAGAAAAAGGAGATCAGGCTATACAGACAGAGATCAGAGATTTGAATCTCTGGAGGAAAGACCATGTGAGGACACAGAGAGAAGGTGGCCACCTGCAAAGGGACAGTCCTCAGAGGAAACCTGATGACACCTTGATTTTGGACTCCCAGCTTTTAGAACCGTGAGAAAATAAATTTTGATTGTTCAAGCCACCCGGCATGTGGTAGTTTGCTATAGCAGCCCTAGCAAATGAATATAATTAGTGATGGCAAAATGCCAACGCTTTAATTTTATCATTTCTTCTTCAATTGAGGAATATTTAAATAAAGGAAAAGTTTTTCTTTATTAATTATTTAGTTAACCTGAGGTGGAGTTTTTCTTCACAAAAAAATACATGGATTCATCAGCAGCCTCCAAAGAAGGTTATATCATGATAATTCATGATTCAAGCATATTTGGTGGCGAAATAGAAAGTGCTCTGGCTTCCTCCTCTCAAATTAACCCTGGAAAACTACAGAGTGAAACATAGATTGCTTAAATTTATACAGCATCCCTGTGGGAAATTCCAGGGAGGGGGAGGGTACAATGAAGTGGTGTGTTTGGAGTATATGCAGTTGCAGGCTGGGGAGAGGGCAGCTGGACATAACAATGAACAGAGAGATTAGAGCATTTCAAATTCAGCTATTGCCTCTTCCACGTGTTGACTTGAATGATCATTGCCTGACCCTTCCCTGCTGAAATCTGATGTAGTCACCCATAGCACTGATTATTGGGGTGAGTCAGTGCAAAGAACAGCAGAGTAAGACAAAAATTCTGCTGGGATATGGAATTGAAAAAAAGAGCAGATATAAGTTAACCGGCTTTGTACTTTCACTTCTCCACTCTTTGCCACTCTAGACCTCTAGGACTAGAGGATTGCAGCTCAGTGGCATATTCCAATTGCTGCTAATTCCTTAAAGATTTTAACAATTTGTTTTCAGTGTGATGACAAAGAAGTGACTAACTGTGGTTTTGTGGTATGTGGAGTTCTCTTTCTAGAGCTCATCCCTTACTCTAGACTTGCTCCTACCAAGAATAACAGAGACTAAAGTGATGAACCCTTACACATTATGAAAAAAGTATATTCCCAGATGAATATGGGCCCACAGGTCAAAATAATTATACATCTGGAGATTAAAAAAAAACAAAACTATAACAATCTGGACACAAAGGGTCTCAGATTCTACCCTAGTTCCAAGCTGACACATTTTCTTGCCAAAATTTGATGTTAGCAGAAGACATCAGACTCCTGGATCAGAGACAAATTACTTTATTTCTTATAGCAACAGAAGTATCTGAATTGGCATCAGTTCCTCAAACCCTGATTCCCACAAGATGATAAAAGAGAGCCACATAATACCTGCATTAAGTAGTGTGTTGCACTGAAGAAGAGAAACCCTGAATCTAGGAAACCTAGATCTTTTATAACAGGCAATAAGCATGCCCACCCTTTGCTCCTGTTGGAAACATCATCTTTTTTTTTTTAAGATTTTATTTATTTATTTGACAGACAGAGATTACAAGTAGGCAGAGAGGCAGGCAGAGAGAGAGATAGGAGGAAGCAGACTCCCCGCTGAGCAGAGAGCCTGATGTGGGGCTCGATCCCAGGACCCTGGGATCATGACCTGAGCCGAAAGCAGAGGCTTTAACCCACTGAGCCACCCAGGCACCCCTGGAAACATCATCTTTATTATCCTGGACAGTAAATAAACCTCCCCTTTCCTATGGAGAAAGACACTAGTTTTATATGCCGAGGTTGTTTACTATACAAATATCTTTGAAAGGATAGTTTAAAATAAAAGCAATAAGTGCCTCAGTTCATAAAAGGTACAAAAACACACGACACCCATGACAAGTTGTCTCCCAACATATATAAAATATGAAGCTTTAGGTAGAAGAAAAAAGTGACTCAAAATTCATAAAAGGAATATTTTCAGAGATAAGGAAACTATTAGCTATATAAAACAACAGTAAAACTTTTAAAAAAGTAGACATGGTGATATAAAGCATAGTACTTATATATGTGCTTCCATTTTTTTCTTTTCTGTTCCATGTTACATGAACCCTGCCTAATGTGGGCTATTTAGGACTTAAGACTTAAACCTTAGGCAGGCTTAAAAATATAGTACAAACTGAATTGTCAACTGGAATATTTTGTGGTTTCATATTGAGACCATAATTATTTATGAAACTTTTAATTAGAATATATGTTTTCTTTATAGATATTCTCTACATTCAGTTGTCGATTATGGAATTCTCTATCTTTTTGCTTCTACAAATAATACATTTTGGAACTTTTAGGAAATTTCTAAACATGCTTGAATAAGAACACATGCTACTCAATTGTACGTTCAATAACTTATACTTATTAGTAAGGCTTGATGAGAAAGAAACTAATCAGATTCACTGGGAAATAAATATTTTACAAAGTGTAAAACTAACACATTTTTAAGGAGTGTTAACTCCTACTCACACACCATCTTCCTCTTTTTCATATGGTTGTGAAGAAGGTACAGTCATAAATATCTACACTATGTTTTTATCTTCTAGGAATTTATTCATTATACAGAATGAAAACCACCTATTTCTGAATAGTGTGATTTCTAGGGATGCATTTAGGGAGGACTTTATGGAATATTTCAACTGATTCTTATTGTCAAAGAAAGGGAAAATTATACAGTACTGAATTTTTAAAAAGTTAAACAAAAACAAGATACTTTCTGGCAAAATTCAAGCCATGGGAACCAAATAAATATTGATCCAGCTGTATTTGCATCCCTGTATTTTAGTATAAGTACAGTTCCTTCCTGTACTGTTTCCTCAGCTTATCCACCAATTATTCCTTTATAAGATTGATAACATGATGTGTTATTAGGCATAAAACCACAAGGACACTGTGCACACTCCTGCTATTACTGTTTCCTCATATATGTTCTATTGTTAACCTGCATGAATTCTGAAATGGTGAAGTGATTTAATCAAAACATGCTGCTCTGACTGGAAACTGAATCTGAAAAGCTAATATGACATACCATTGGTTTCCTTAGGCACAAAGAAAAACACATTCTTAAAAAAATGATCCCAGTTAAAATAAATTTTCTTCATCTACATGACAACATCTGTTGGAGTTATAATGACCCAACTTGACAGTTCAATCTACCTGTCCTAAGTATTTAAGTGGAAAGTGACATATAACAGATACATGATGGATTTTAAACCAAGAATTGGCATGGAAACAACAATTTGCCACTTAAGACAACGCATGATAGTATGAAACTACCTAATAAGCTTTCTGTAGTATAGATAAATTTCTCAAAACCTAGCTATTGTTTCATGCATTTCTAAATCTATTTCCTTGCAAATACTTTTAGTATTTAAACAAAAGCAATTTGCTACATATTGTAGCAACCTTTCCCAGCTGGCATACTTCATTTGAACTACAGAATAACTAATCGACTTTAGTGACCATTTTCTCAATTTTCCCAAGGCTGGTTTATACCTAGTACCAGTCAAGATGCATATAAAATAAGTTAATTAATTATAGACAATGGATTATTTAGAAATCAAGGCTTAATTCTCTTTGTGGGCAATGATTCTAGGGTTAACTACTACAACAAAGATTCCAGTTACAGAAGAATTCATACTTTCCATGTCAATTCGGATTTTGTGAAATAAACAAGATTCATTAACCAAGACAAAGGGACTTTGGAGTACAAAGATGTGTAAGTCGTAGTTCCTGTCCATAATTGATACATCTTGTTGGAGCGATAATAAATGAGCATAAGAGGGTCTGCCTTCAGCTCAGGTAATTGTCGCAGGGTCCTGGGGTCAAATCCTGCATCAGGCTCCCTGCTTGGCGGGAAGCTTGCTTCTCCCACTCCTACTCCCCCTGCTGGTGTTCCCTCTCCCTTACTCTCTATCAAATAAATAAAACCTTAAAAAAAATAAATGAGCATAAGATGATCAGTCAAGAAGACAACATCCTACAAAACTGCACTATATACCGATATGAATGGTTACTACATTATAATATGAAGTGATTAAATTGATAAATCATGTTATCATCTGCCAGTGCAGAAAAGAAGTTAAAGGAAAAAAAGGGTTTTTTTAGGTTGTTTTGGAAAAAAATAATTAGGAAAGCGATGACATTTGAACTCTGAGTAGGGATTGAATAAGAACAAAAAATGGCAGAAAAATATATAGCTTGAAGGATAGCAGAAGCAAAAACCCAAGTTTAACTATGATAAGTATTAGCAAGTTCTGAGGTAAGAAAAAGATTAAAGGGACCGCAAATGTTTCCTGTGGGGAAATGAAAATGGGTGTGGATACAGAAAGTGGGAAAAGATTATACAGGACTCAGAGTTTAGGAAATGGACTTAAGACTTGAGATTAGAAGAAGTAAATCTTTTAAAGTGAACACTCATGTGTCTACCACCAATCCTGATAAGGAATAGGATGGCTTGCTTTAGGACCTTGGGCAGTAGAGTAATAAGACTATCTACAAAGAATGCTATCTACTTACATATTATGCTTCTATCCAATGATTAACACTGGCTTATGGTTATACATATTCTATACATATTTTCATAATGATCTTTTAAATTGGGCATTACTATTGAAGCTCTTAGTAATTACTACCATCCTCTGGTCATAAATTGGTATGTGATATACCTACTATTGTATTGCAAAAAGGTCTGTCCAGTTAACGGTGCTATTAAAGCACATGGCATCTATGACGAAAGCAATATTTATGCAAGATTAGTTTGGAAGCAGAGTGGAAAATACAATGAAGGGAGAAGACACTAGAGGTACAAAAACCATTTAGGAGGCAATTAAACAAGGCCTTCCATGAACGATGAAGTCCCAAAGGGGACAGAGAAAGAAAGAGGAAGCAATTAATGAAAGAATTAAGATTTATGGAAAAATGAAAAGTAGGTTACAATGTCATGGAATCCAAGAGAGGACATACCAACAAGAATTTTATAATCAGGGCAATGGAATATGGTAAAGAGGTCAGAATAATAAAAATAAAGTAATTATTATTAAAATTCCCACTATCAGGTGTATATTTACAGTTCCATTTTCCTGAAAAGTCCTCCTCTGTCTCTTCTAGTTGTCAAATTTCTTGAAGATCCAATTCAAAATTAACCTCCTGATGAAAAAATTTCCTTGCCATGGAAGGACAAATCACCTCTGGGATCCTTAGCATTTATATGTTAGTCTTTTTCCATGTTACCTTGTACAGTTACTTGGTTTACTTGTGTTTCCTTAATACTATACAATGAGAGCTTTCAAGACTGGGGCCATATCTTATATTTATATTCAAATATAAAGTGTACATTTACTTTTTAATTATAAAATAAATACAAAATAATTATATAAATATAAATACACAGGAAAATAGAAAGGAAAGCATGGGTGATGTGTTTTTACTTCCAGCCTTTTTTTTTTAAGATTTTATTTATTTACTTTAAAGAAAGAGGAGGAGCAGGGGGAAGGGGAGAGGCAGAGGGAGAAGCAGGCTCCCAGCTAAGTAGGAAGACTGACCTGGGGTTCAATCCCAGAACCCTGACATCATGACCTGAGCTGAAGGCAAATGCTTAACTGACTGAGCCACCCAGACACCCTCTTCCAGGCTTTTTCCAATGTAGAAATAATTTTTCTTAGTTGGAATTTCATATATTTTAAATATATGTCATATATATTATATATGTGTGTGTATACATATATTGTTATATGTATTGGTTGTTATAGGTCCAAACTCTGGAATTAGACTAAGTAGAGTCCAAATCCTAGCTTGGTCACTTAAACCTCAATAAGATTCTGAGTACTCTCTTGTCCTCTCTGTCTCAGCCTTTGTAACTATGAAATGGGAAGTGTAGTGCCACCTGCTTCAAAGTATTGTTATGAAGATGAAATGAATTAATATAAGTTAGCTGTTGTTTTGTTCTTATACCATCTCTTTGAGGGTTACAAACAAACCCACTTCCATTTTTATTTTGTTGTGGTATTTAATCTAAGCCTTGGTATTTGGCTTGTGAATCTAGTCGTGACAGATCAGAAACCTCTGACCAGAGTGATTGGTTCAAAGATGGGGAAGTGATACAAATAAAGCCAATCAGAATCTTCCATTCACACATTGGATATTTTCTGGGATAACTGGATAAGAGGCATTTCCCTCTTTTCAGGGATTATTAAATATGAGGCAGTGTCTGGAGTTGTCATTTTGTCACCACATGAGGAGACTCTGCCTAAGAAGGAACAAAAAAGACGAAAAACAGAGCTCAGTAATGGAGAAAGGTAGACAGTTTCTTAATGATAATACTTGAGAACCCAAATTCAACTGAACTTGGTGCCTGCTATTCTCCTGGGCTTCCCCATTACATTATCCAGTAAGGCTCTTTTTCTGCTTAAAGTTTGAATTAATTTATGTCAAACAACCCTAATAGTCTTAACAAGTATGATGCTTTTTACTTTTAATATTAAAAGATATTCTTTAAACTTTAATTTTGGAATTATCAGCCTTTTTGTAGTACCTACAATGACTCAATAAATACTTTATGAATCAACAATTAAATGCATCCTCCTATATTATCATAGGAGATATTGCATATTGTTTTCCTAGTTCTGGGGCATTTGGCTCAATTCTTTAATTATATATGACTATAAAACAAATACAGGTAAATCGTGTCATTTAAATGTAACAAAGTCTTCAATTTAAATTAATTTAGTCATTAGAGGTTCAGGAGCATCTACCAGGAATCCTGCAAGTAACTGGGAATATAAAGATAGGTAAGTCCCTATCCTGCCCTTAAGGAGTCATACATAGCCTAAAAGATAAATAATGTAGAGCAAATAATTAAACATAATAATTTTATATGTGATAAATGCAATAATAGAGTTACATATAAAGAAATACGAGGATAAAGAGTAAGGATCGGGCAAGATGGCGGGGAACTAGGAGGAGGCTCTGGTTCAACCTGTCCCCTAAAGTGAGCTGATTACCTACCAAGGAACTTCGATCACTCATGAAATCAGCCTGAGATCAGAATTCTACTCATCAGGATCTCTACGGGGGCAGAAGATGCCAGTGGGCAGGTAAAGCGGAGTGGGAATGCCAGACTGGTATTGGAAGATAAACAAAAGGGGGAGGGAGCCACCAGAGGAAATGCATTGGGAAGTAATACCCCAATACGAGAGTGCCCTACGACTGGGGGCCAGCATTAACTTGAAGACTGATAAAAAGCACTCAAAAAGAGAAAAGATCGCATGGTGAAATTGCGGGAATTGGAATTAGGGACAGGGGCTTAAGTCCCCCACGGAGGGCAGACACCCCTGGTGCTGAGCCAGAGAGAGTACAGTGGAGAAACCAGGTCCTGGTCGCTGAGCTGTGAGGAGACCTCCTAAGGGCACTTGGTGTGTGGCAGGGGCTGGTTCCCTCCCGGAGCAGAAACAGACTTTTGCAGTCCCCACCAGTGTGCCGCGCCGCGCTAGCAGAGCCTGAGACGCGCTCCACCCCCTCCCCTGAGAGAGGCGCATGGGCGCCAGCAGGGCTCTCTAAGACCCAGAAAGTCTGATCGCTCCCAGCTCAGGCCAGCAGGAAAATCTCTGTGTGCCTTCCCTGCTTGGAAACTCTCTGGTGGTCTGGAGCTGCCCAGACAGCTGCCGCTTGTGGTTTTGAGTACAAGCAGGACACACAGGTGTCCCCAGAGATCTCTG
>PISX010015287.1:0-50152 GCA_004024625.1 Mellivora capensis | reverse complement strand
CCACCACCTATCTCCACAACCACCAGCATCTCCCTCACTACCATCACCACCACCTCCCTTATCACACCTCTACCATCACCACTACCTCTACCATCACCACCACTTCCACTATCACCACACCACCAGCACCATCATCACGTCCACTATCACGAGCATATGATTATGCAATTATCATTTCATTGCTATCACAAAGCCAAATATCTGTTACTTGGACACCCCCTATTCTCATAATAACAGAAGCTACTTAGCTTCCCCCTACTCCATTTCAGGCTCAACTTTCTCCAGAATATTTGAGAGAAAGCTCACATCCACTGTGGTGGTGATTCACACTCCACCTCTCTGCTCCTCCACTAGATTTGACTGTTCCTTGCTGCAGTCCACGTGCACATGTGGGGATCAGAGC
Organism: Mellivora capensis; assembly: GCA_004024625.1. Lineage (NCBI taxonomy): Eukaryota > Metazoa > Chordata > Mammalia > Carnivora > Mustelidae > Mellivora > Mellivora capensis. The sequence continues at coordinate 49,749 of PISX010015287.1, read as the reverse complement.
CAGAACCCCAGGCAAGACTGCAACCCCTCCAAAGCAGTGCTTATGGGTCTGTGCTTGTCTCCAGTTTTCACCATGAACCCCACTCTCTGGCATCTATTTTCCGAATGTAGCACAAGGCATTAGAAAAGGCATGGTCTTCATCCAAATCACCAAGAGACCCATGGAAAGTGCTCAACATCATTCAGCATCAGGGAAATGCAAATCAAAACCACAGTGAGATACCACCTCACACCAGTCAGAATGGCTAAAATTAACCAGTCAGGAAACAACAGGTGTTGGCGAGGATGCAGAGAAAGGGGAACCCTCCTACACTGTCGGTGGGAATGCAAGCTGGTGCAGCCACTCTGGAAAACAGTATGGAGGTTCCTCAAAAAGTTGAAAATAGGGCTACCTTATGACCCAGCAATCACACCACTGGGTATTCACCCTAAAGATACAAATGTAGTGATCCGAAGGGGCACGTGCACCCGAATGTTTATAGCAGCAAATGTCCACAATAGCCAAACTATGGAAAGAACCTAGAAGTCCACCAACATATGAATGGATAAAGAAGATGTAGTATAATTATACATTGGAATACTATGCAGCCATCAAAAGAAACAAAATCTTGCCATTTGCAACGACCTGGATGGGACTAGAGGGTATTATGCTAAGCGAAATAAGTCAATCAGAGAAAGGCAATTATCATATGATCTCTCTGATATGAGGAATTTGAGAGGCAGGGTGGGGGTCATGGGGGGTAGGGAGGGAAAAGTGAAACAAGATGGGATTGGGAGGGAGACAGACCATAAGAGACTCTTAATTTCATGAAACAAACTGACGGTTGCTGAGGGTAGGAGGGTAGGGATGGGGTGGCTGGGTGATGGACACTGGGGAGGGTATGTGCTATGGTTAGTGCTGTGAAATGTGTAAACCTGATGATTCACAGACCTGTACCCCTGGGGCAAATAATACATTATATGTTAATTTTAAAAAAAGAAAGAAAGAAAGAAAAAGAAAAGGCATGGTCTTTAAAATCAGCCTGGGTTCAAATCCTGACTTTGACTCTAACTATAGGCAAGTCAGTTTATGCTCCTGACCTTCAGCTTCTTAGTTGGTGAAAATGGAGCTTGTGATGTTAACCTCATGCAAAAGTAGAGTCATAAATGAGATCATGAGCATGAAGTACTTAAGACTCTATTTAGCATAAAGTAGGTGTTCATTAAATGTGAATTTCCCCCCTTTCCTTTCTTATCTCTGTAACTCTTGCCCAGTCTCCAGAAAGCTGTTTCTCAAGCTTTCAGAAACATCAGAATCACCACGAAAACTTGTTAAAATATGGATTACTGTCCTCCCCCTGAGTTTCTGGGTGGAGAGGGCTGGGCTGCAGTTGGAGAATCTGCATCTCTAAAAAGGGTCCCCACAATATTGGCTCTGCTGGTCCCAGGACCACACATTGAGAAGCCTTGCTGTAGAGGAACTGCAAAAAGGAAAAAAGTCACCAGAACTTGCAGATGAAACACCAGGACACATCAGTAAATTTATTTAAAATATATATATATATATGCAACATCCAACCCCATCTGCTTTTTAAGAAAAAAAAAAAAGATCCTAAAACATCACAATAAATAACACAAATACAAAGAAAGCTAGCACGAATCATTTTCACAATGCGGTAAACACTGCCCTTCTCCACCATGGCTCTTCTCCCCATCGGGCACTCCAGCTGCCCAAGTGCTTACACATATGGCTGGCGCCCAAATCTCCCTGCCACTTTCCTGAGAGTCCTGAGGGTTGGAAGTGCCTGGGAACCAACCCTTCACTGGCCACGCAGGAATGCACTCCCCAGGCACTTTGTCTCCCCAGGGATGACTGTAAAGTGTGAGCTTCCCTGTCCCTTACAAGCATGGGGCCAACGCTACCCTCCATGGGATTTTGCTGTCACCTTGGCCTTCTTCCTCTCCTGTTCCCATCTCCTTAGCTCCCTACTAGCTTTTGCTAAGAACCTTTTCAAATAGAATTCACCTTCTCATTCATCTTCAGCCTCCTCCCTGCTCTGGAGGACCCAACCTAAGATATAGATTATAATGAAATAAGGGAAAGACGTAAATCAGAAAAGGAAAGGAGGAAGCCCCAGAATGGAACAAAGGGAACAGAAGGCCAAAGGCCCATGTTATCTGATATGCTGGTCATATCATGCTCCCGTCAAACCTCCCAACCCCAATGGACAATGGACCCAACAGGGCATTATTAAGCCTTTGATATATTAACAAGCCCTCCTTACAGCTCCTCAGACCCTTCTGATTCCTACGCTTCTAGAAACTCTGATTGCAGAAGCCTAGTTATTCTCCTCAAGAATGTCCCTGGAGGGGGCACCTGGGTGGCTCAGTGGGTTAAAGCCTCTGACTTCGGCTCAGGTCGTGATCCCAGAGTCCTGGGATTGAGTCCCGCATCGGGCTCTCTGCTCAGCAGGGAGCCTGCTTCCCTTCCTCTCTCTCTGCCTGACTCTCTGCCTACTTATGATCTGTCTCTCTGTGAAATAAATAAATAAATAAATAAATAAATAAATAAAGAGAGAATGTCCCTGGGCAAGATACCCTTGTTCAATTGCCTTGATGATGTATTACCGAGATTTATTTCTGGTCCACTCAGACAAGACCAGATGGATTTTCCTTAAGCTGCTTTTCATTCAGACCCAGGAAGCCTCATTGGACATGATACTCCCTGCTTTGCCAGGGATTATGACTATCCCAAAAGAGACCCTTGAACACTTTTCTTGACTGTTTCCAAAACTCAGATTGATTCCAGCTCCTGCTTACCCCTGAGGATCCTCATTTACCTAAACCCAGGGGTTGTAGACTTGTGAACCCCAAAAGCTGAATGGTACTTTAAGAGTGGCCCCTGCGAACAGCAGGCATGGGCATCTGTATAACTATTTTGAGGCCTGCTAGTGGCAATTGTAGATCTAGATGCTTTGGGTACCTAAGTGATTCACGAAATCTTACAACCACGTCAGTAAATCCAGCAGGGTTCAGGGAAAAGAGAATGGAATTTGGAGATGGTCACTCCTGGATTTGAAGCCATGTAAAGTGTTTCCATGTTCTATCATTCTTTATTGTGATTGCTTCTTCTGTTTTTCCCTCCCACTAGAAAACAAACACCTATGTTGGTCACGATTGTTTAACCCCGGAGCCTAGTACCACGCCTAGTGCAAATCAATATCACAAAATAGTAGTTGAATATTTAAATGAATGAATGAATGAGAGTTCTCCACTGAAAAGCTGTGACCTTGCGTGGGTTTTCTTGTCCATAACAGAGTAAAAATAGGTACCTCAGAGGTCTACTGTGAGAATCAAAATAAAACAAGATATACAAAAGCATCTAGCATAAAGTCTCTGGTACCTGGTAGGGGGCTCCAGAAGCCTCCATCCCCCCTGTTATGCCGCCTTTTTCCACTCTCCTATTTTAGCATAATGCTGCTTCCATATACCTGAGAAAAAGTCTGAGAACACTTGAATTCATCTCAAATAAAGGGGAATGAAAGAAATGGAATAATTCACTGGAGCCTTGCAGTAACAATCAACCAAGCCACAGACCAGTGTGGGAAGCCCACCCACACACCTTCTCCCAGAGGCGCCATTTTATCCCCACCCCCAGCGGTGTGGAAACCACACCTGTTTTTCCCAGAAACCATGCCCTGTTTCCAAGGACTATTAAATCAAAGGCAAGGTGAAAACCACTGTCATTAAATGCTAGAAGAAAACCTACTTGGACGGAGGTTCTTCGGGGGAAAACAATATTAAAATAGCCCCTGAACTGTTTCCATGCCATTAATAAAAGGAAGAAATGCCATTACCATATTTATTACCAAAGCAAACTCCTTTTAATCTACTGCTTTGTTCATCTCTGATTTTCAGCAATTCACGTCTCCCGGATGAAATGCAGTTTCCATAAATGCTCTACAGAATTCAAAGAGGACAGATCTTTGAATCTTCCTAATATTATTAATAAATGCTAAGAGGGTGTAACACAAAATTAATGGGGAAATTTAATAATTCTCCTATTGGAATTTCCTTTCCAGTTAGTTCCCAGGGGGGAGCATGTTAGTGTGTACTTTCTGTAGACAATATTGTTTAATGGAAACTTTGCAAAAATTAGAATTAGGCCTTTGGTGAACAGGGATCTTTAATTTAATTTGTTTTTACTGCCAGAACACAGGGAGTTCCTCCCAGAGTATTGTAGCAGCAGGCAGCCCATTAGAATTCAGTTTTGTTGTGATCACCAGGGTAATGACTTCTCCGAGGCCTGGTATTGGGAGAACGGCACGGTTTAGTTATTATGGGAATTGTAAATGTCATTAATAAGGTCCTAGAGGAGCCATCGCATTGCAGAGCAGCCTTATAAACTTGAAAGGAGAGAGGGGGTGTCTGCAATGCATTGAGGGCTGGGGGTAGGAACGAGAAGACAGAGGGGAAAATGGGAGCCCTTGCTTTTATTTGGATTTTCTTTTCCCCTTAAAGTCTGTCTCCAGTTTGAAACACAAAATAAAAACCCTCTGTTGCTAATTCTTGGTTTGCTCTCCTGATACGGAGTCGGCTGTTCCCACTTCTATAATGTAGAGTCAGTCTACCTGGGACACCCAGAAAGGTAACTTTTAAAAGGGGAACTACTTCTTCTAGATTTACCCAAAGGAGCTGAAAGCAGGGACTTGGACCGATACACGTGTATGCCGATACCATAGCAACCCTGACGATATAAGAAGGAAAAGCAACTTGAGGACCATCAACAGAGGAACGGAGGAACAGAATGTGGTGAGCCCTTACCAAGGAATATTATTCGGCCGTAAAAAGGGACGGAGTTCTGACCCTCACTGCATGAGGAAGCTGTGAAGACCTCACGCTAAGCGAACAACCAGACTCAAAGAGACATACATTCCACTTGTATGGGGAACCGAGAAGAGGCAAATTCATGGAGACAGAAAGTAGAATGGAGGTTAGCCAGCACTGGAGGGAGAAAGGATGGGACATTATTTTTTGGTTCCAGAGTGTCCACTTGTGAGATAAAGAAGTTTTGGAAATGGATAGCGGTGATGGTTGTACAACGTTGGAAATACAACGAACACCACGGAACTGCGCTCTTAAAATGGTGAAAATGGCAAATTTCATGTTACGTATCATACTCTACATTTTTTAAAAGATTATTTATTTATTTATTTATTTATTTGACAGAGATCACAAGTAGGCAGAGAGGCAGGCAGAGAGAGAGGAAGGGAAGCAGGTTCCCTGCTGAGCAGAGAGCCTGATGCGGGGCTCGATCCCAGGACCCTCAGATCACCACCTGAGCTGAAGGCAGAGGCTTAACCCACTGAGCTACCCAGGTGCCCCTCATATTCTATATTTTATGCTATAAAAATAATTCTAGAGAAATCAAGGGAAACTGGAAGCTACCTCTTTTCCTTCATTCCTTTCTGTCCCTAACCCGACTCCCCCTCCCACCATATGTACTCCTCAGTTGTCCTTACCGCGGTTAAATAAGGTGGGGTGGGTAGAAATACGAGACTCATGCACACCATAGGCACTCAGTACAATGACTCTGTGGGATAGAGACAGTAGGGGCCAAGTCTGGCATCCCTCTCTCCTTTTATCTTGTTGACCTTAATTTTCCATTAAAATTATATTTACTTTTCCCTTAAAATTATTTTTGTTGAAAGACAGCTTGGTTCGTTCAGAACACATTCTTTGGCTTAATGGTGGTGTAACAGTGACACACTCACTGTTGGAAGCAGGGGTTTAAAATAGCTACGTGTTAAGGGAATGGTTTTATTTCCAATTCAGTTCATAAAAAACAGCAGCAGGAAGGAAAAAAAAAAAGTCAACTTATCTCACCCCCAACTCCAAAGACAGGTAGGCTTCACCGGACATTTCTCACTGCAAAGGCCCTGTGGTTGAAATTGGACCCCACTGTCTCAGAGACACCTGTCCCACCGAGACAAGCTTCCTTATCTCTTAAACCTGAGGAGTCAATGTGAACATTTGTAAGGAAAAAAGAAGGTTTTCCCTTACGTCTGCAAAAAGCAGCATCAGATAAACTCTCACTCCTAAGAGAGAGAGAATTAAGACCCAGATAAATGAAGGATTTGGATTTGAAGATTCAGAGTTGTGGGAGAGCTTTATTCCCAAATCAAAAGAAAAAATTCCAGTAAAACGGACTCATGCAATTAGGGTCGAAAAGCACTTAAGCACACTGTTCGTGCTTAAGTGCTTTTTTGGTACTATGTGCTCAGTTTTCTTACAGTACAGGGAGGAACGAATCCTAAAATACAAGTTTAATTTGACTTATTCTTACTCACCTCTTCTCACCAAAACTTTTAAGTAGATAATAATATAATTTGGCCAGAAGAATGGACTCTGGAGATTTTTTTTTCTTCCTCTTCTTTTGTCTCCACATTCGGCATGGCTGTCTTCTTCCACAGTGGAAAAGCATTACTATGATGTGTAATCCATTACTTAACATTGCTAAGCTTGGCTGTTTATATAAAAGGCACTATTTCCAATTGGAGACTGAGGGGAAAGGCACGATGCTCATTATTTAACCACTGGCAAACTGTGCTCGCTGGGGTGTCTGGTAGTAGCTTGTGCTGAAATGTTAAGGAAATTAACCAAGAGTTTTTGGGGCGATGAGCTTAGGAAAACGTACCCATATAATAATGATAGCTGGCTGGCTCAAAGACCGTGGGACTCCTGATGTCCAGGTCATGAGTTCAAGCCCCACCTTGGGTATAGAGATTACTGAAGATAAGTAAGTAAGTAAGTAAATAATTTTTAAAAATACATGTTAACTAAAATAATGACAACAAACATATATATATATACAAATATATATATTTGTGTGTGTGTGTGTATATATATATATATTCAAACACTGTTTTTACAGGACTGGTTTAAGTCCTATAAAAGGCTACACTCAAAAAAAGATTATGCTGCCCTATCCTTTTGTGATTCAAAATACAACGAAAACAACTGGAAAGCGCATTTCTTGCTTATTCCTGAGGTAGATCTTTTGCATTGCCTGGGCTTTGCCCGGATTGAATGCCTCTCTTTGGACCCCCTCCCCCCCGCCCACCCAACCAACCTCCAGCCCAGCCATGCTCGGGCCACCCAGGTATTACCACCAGACCTGTGGCAGGAAGACGGGACAGGAGCTCCCACCCCTCTCAGCCCGCGTCGAGTGAAAACAGTACACCAGAAGCGATTGATCCTGTATTTTCAATCATCTTACAAGCCTAATTGGATCGACCATTTTAATGGAACTGTCTCATCAATTCAAGCCGCCAGTCAATTAAATCTAACACTCAGTTTAACTGATCTCCACCACCCCCCCACCCCACCCTGTAAGCAGACCAAATATCTGAACGCAGGGAATTCACAGGCTGTTTTCACATCATGTACACACAGCCTTAATGACGAAATTGGACCCATGCCACTGCTGAGCTCATCGATTGTACAGAAATCACTCTGTGATATGCGGTGCCTCCCACCCCCACCGACCTTCCTTCGAACAAGAAGAAAATCCCAGCTAAGAATCAACTCGTCCAGTAGCCAAAGAATGCCTTGGCCCCAGGGTCTGAGGGCAAGAGTCCCAGCCTCTGGAACGTTAGCACGCCTGCTGCCTGCTGGTACTTTGGGCGATGGGCACCTACCTACTCATTACAGCTCCCTGCATGCGCCTACATGCATGCCTGAGCTTGGCACAAGGAGCATGCATTCCAGAAAATTCACAGCCTTCTGAACCAGAAACGAGTCCTGTTTCCCCATAAGCCAACTTGCCTGGGTCCTTGGGTCTTAGTCCAAAACAGTGGTTACCTTCATTCGGAAAGGATCCAAGTCTTCTGTGCTTTTCACAGACCCCTCTGGGCACATAGAAGGTCCCAGAGTGGTGACGGGGCCCTCTCGTAAAGGGCAGGGGTGTGTAAATTGATACACCTCTCCACAGTAAGCAACTGGGCCCGAACTATCAAAATCCCAAATACATACGCCCTTTGTCCAGAGAGTCCACTTCTCAGAAATTTGTCCACAGACTCGTGTGCTCTCAGATTTGCAGAACGACCGGCTTTTCTTACTAACGATATACTATTTTGCGATGGTGCGTAATATCGTTGAGTGATAACCCCATCTCAGTGTATTAAAAGGTTAACGTTTGTTTTATCTACTCCTTTATTTATTTAAGTGAAACATCGTGTGCCTACCAGTTATTTAGTATGAAAAATGCCCTCATGTCTGGAAGCTGTGTAGATAATCTTTTTTTTAAGATGTATTTATTTATTTATTTGAGGGAGGGGGATGTGAGGGAGAGGCAGAGGGAGAGCGAGACAAGCAGACTCGGACTCCCCACTGAGCAGGGAACCCAACGTAGGACTTGATCCCAGGACCTCAAGGTCAGGACCTGAGCTGACATCAAGAGCCAGATGCTCAAGGAACCAAGCCACCCGGTCACCCCCGTGTGTAGATAAACTCAACAATAGGTTCTAGAGGTATCTTTGGGAATGTTTCTCTGGATTTTGACAAACTCCCCAGAACTTCTTTCTCTTCTATTCTTCATGACCATGATAGAGCCTGGAACACTTAATGGAGCCTCCCTTTAAGAACACATATATTTGCTTTATCACAAATGCATAACATCCGAAAGCATTTCATTCATTCAATAAACAAATATTTATTAAGATACCATTGCTGTCAGATGCTGGGGAACAGAAACAAAGGAACAATGTCCCTGGGGCCATGGGGAGAGAGCTGATGAATGCATAAACAGAAATCACCTAACGGTCAGTGTCACGAAGAAAAGCAAAATGCATGTTCGGCATCGTGGAGACCCAACATTTTCCCCTTTCCTGCCATAGAAAATGCAAAAAAGGAGAAAGGAGAATTAAGCCACTGGCCATTTGATGACATTAAAACAAACTGTGCTGAGTATTTATGACAAATAAGTTCATGGGGGGGAAAGGCTGTGTTTCCGACAGAACAGAATATTCCAGCGAAATGATGGATTAGTTGTTTATAATCAGGTTAGAAGTGGACAGTGGCTATCAGTGGCTCAGGACAGACATTGAGAGATTAACACAATACGCAAAAAGTCCTTATCAATCCGAACAGAAATATTCTTTGAGATTTAAAAACATGCTAAGCCAGACAGCCAGGAACACTGCAAGAATCCCGATAGCAATGAGCAGAGGCCGTCAGCCCAGAACCAGAAACCTGCAAAGTCAAGAAGGAAAAGTGTAAGATAAAGAGCTTCCAGCATGGTTACTGACAAAAAGGGAAAAAGGAAAGAAAAAAGAGAAAGGAGAAGAGAGAAAAGAAAAGGAGAGGCAAGGCAAAGAAAAGAAAGGAAGGGAAGGGAGGGAAAGGAAAGGGAAGAGGAGAGAAGAGGAGGGGAGGGGAGGGGAGGGGAGAGGAGAGGAGAGGAGAGGAGAGGAGAGAAGAGAAGAGAAGAGAAGAGAAGAGAAGAGAAGAGAAGAGAAGAGAAGAGAAGGGAAGAGAAGAGAAGAGAAAAAAGAAAGGGCAAAGCAAGGGAAAGGAAAAGGAAGAGAAGGCAGGGGAAGGGGAAGGAGGGAAGGGAAGGGAAGGGAAGGGTACGGAAGGGGAAAATCGATGAAAAAGAGATTACAAAAGGTCAGTGCCATGTCTGGGGTACCTGTTCCTCAAGCAGGTAAAAGGACAAGAACGTGAAAAGCCATAGCCTACCCCATTACACACATCAGCAGTCTCAGAAGAGCAACACCATACGCTAACTGAATTTCTGAGAGCTGTTTAGAAATATTTCCAAGTATGTGCTCCCCATGTCCCCTCTCTTTGTATGCTTGTTCCTTACCTGCTTTGTCACATCATACAAGCATCACATGTGTGCTTCTGTCTCCTTGCTGCCCCTCCCTTGATCCGGGTTCTACAGTAACTCGCGTCGAATGCTCAACACCAGCCCTCATGGAACTGCTCCGAGCCATTTCAGCTGTCTAAGCTTGTCCTCTGGAACATTCCTTGGTAAGGGACTGTCTTAAGGACGTCACTCCATTTTCATCTAGCATAACGCGGTGCTGTGAGAAGTCTGATGATAACCTAATTCCCTTTCCACATCACTGGCTGGTTTTGCCTTTTGTCCAAAGGATTTCTCTTCTCTCTTTTTTTTTTAAAGTCCAAAACTGGGGCGCCTGGGTGCCTCAGTCGGTGAAGCGTCGGCCTTCAGCTCAGGTCATGATCCTGGGGTCCTGGGATCGAGTCCCGCATTGACCTCCCTGCTTAGTGGGAAGCCTGCTTCTCCCTCTCCCTCTGCCTGCCACTCCCCCTGCTTGTGTGTCCACGCACACTCTCTCTCTCTCTCTCTCTGTCAAATAAATAAGATCTTTAATAACAACAACAAAAAGTCCAAAACTTTCATTAGACTATGTCTTGGTGTTGGTCATTCTGGGTTGATATTCTCAAGGACATAGTACCTTTCCATATGTAGTTCCCACTCTTTTTGTATTTTTGATTTTAGGAAATCTCTCTTGCATTATAGGTCTTGGCTCCATTCCGCTGCTCTGCCTTTCACCCTGGGCACCACGGCTAAACTTTTATTGGATACGGTGCCCATACCAACTTGGTCTCCACTTTCCAGCACGATCACTATGCTCTGTCTCCCTACCAGGCCCTCATCAGGCCCCCACTGAATGCGACACCTACTTGCTCATTTCCTGTCCCTGTGTTCTCTTTACTTCTCACACCCTTTGCCTCCTCTCCTAAGAAGACCATAAACTCCATAAGAACGAGCACCTTAGTCTAATCCAGCTTTTCTGTCTCCCCCAAATGGTCCTCAACCACCACAGCTCCCAGCTCCTTGTAGATTCTCATCGAACATTCTTACAATTGAATCACATGACCTCTTTGCCCCGAGGTCCCTCTGAGGCGCTCCTGGGGGGATTGTAATAATCTGCCTCTTGCAGTAAAGTGGGGAGGTGCTGTGATAGGGATCAGAAAACAGAAAACGCCTTTAAATTTTCAGTAGGCGGTTGGGAGTCCTGTCGCCAGCTGTCCCCTCCCTCTGGGCCTTGCCTACTCTGCTGTCATAATCCTGGATGAAAAGCATAGGCTTATTCTGCTAGCGCATAACTTCATAGATCTTTATTAACGAGGAAGAAAGGCTGTTAAAATTTTACTTACGTTTGCCAGGTTTATGGAAGCCTTGGATACCTGCTTTGTTTAGTAACGTTCTTCTCAGAACAATTAGTTCTGATTCTGTTTTTCGTAAAGGAAGTAATTTGCATGTACTATGTTGAGGACAGCCTCTCATTTCATCTAATATTGCACTGACATTAACTAAAGTTACTGATTTCATTAAGTAAGTAAATAAGGTAAAATAAGGTCATCAAAGTGACGATCAAAGCACTGTTTTTTGTGGATTAGATTCAAATAATTTTTCATCATTCCGCCTTTCCCGTCGAAGTAGATCATCATTATTCTCTTCGACATCGTTTGTGAATGGAACAGGGTTTTCGAACATTTTTGTTTGCAGAACCCCACAAAATATTTTCAAAAATGACTGCTTTAAAAAAAATGTATCTTATATGGGGTGCCTGGGTGGCTCAGTGGGTTGGTTGCCTTCGGCTCGGGTCGTCGTCCCGGAGTCCTGGGATCGGGCCCCGCGTCGGGCTCTCTGCTCAGCGGGGAGCCTGCTTCCCCCTCTCTCTCTGCCTGCCTCTCTGCCTGCTTGGGATCTCTCTCTGTCGGATAGATAAATGGGACCTTAAAAAAAAATGTATCTTATGAATTGTTTAACACTACATCAAAAACTAATGATGTACTATATCTTGGCTAACTGAACATAAGAATAATTTCAAAAATTTTAAAAAAATTACCTTGTGTTTCCATAATTACAAGGAATATAACTCAAATATAGTATTTATTGATATTTATTTTTTTTAAGATTTTATTTATTTATTTGTCAGAGAGAAAGAGCGAGAGAGAGCGAGCACAGGCAGACAGAGTGGCAGGCAGAGGCAGAGGGAGAAGCAGGCTCCGTGCCGAGCAAGGAGCCCGATGTGGGACTCGATTCCAGGACACTGGGATCATGACCTGAGCCGAAGGCAGCCGCTTAACCAACTGAGCCACCCAGGCGTCCCTTTATTGATATTTCTAAATGAAACGGTTACAGGGCTCTTAAGAGGTGTTTTTCCTTCAACAGATCAGTCTAATAAATATTCAGCCATCTGTTGGGAGGTCAGGAAACTTACGTTGGTTTATGAAGACCTGAGGGTTCAGAACTAGATTCCCTGGATTCAAATCCTGCTTTGCCACATACTGCAATTTTAGGAATTTATTGAATCTCTCTATCCTCTATTCCTTCATTTGAAAAAAATGTCATTGAGAAGAAGAAGTGCACGGCATTTTAGCACAATGAAATGAGCTAATGTGGCCAGTGATCCAGTGCCTGGCACACACCAAGCCCTCAGGAGAAGTCAGATGCTACCCCTATTAGCATCTGAAAAAGACAGTCTTCAGCTTCTCTATACATCATACTCTGCAATCCTGCCAGCGTCAGTATTCTTCCGACTCTGCCGATAGCTTAATTTTAATGAAGACCTGGATGGTCACAGACCCAGCGCTTGGGGGTGTGAATACCGTATGTCACTCGAGTTTCTGTAGACAAAGCCAGCTCTGCAATGTTCTATCCAGACGAGAGCACCTGATCCAAACCAGCCTTCGGAATGAGGGCTCCTTCTGTAAGGAGTAAGGACGAGTAAGACAATGACGTCCCAGGAATTCAGAAATCCTCCTGGTCCTGGTCACTGTGCTCTTTACCATAGACACTGCAAGGAAATACACGCCTGAAAGTCCTGTTTCGTTGTTGAGATCGATGGACATTCAGCGGAAGCCTCATTCACAGCTAGTGTCATTTCTTCGGACAATGCATTTAGACAAATTATCTCTCCAAAGAGCAGGATCTCTGTGCATACCTCCCCTTTCCTGACCAAATTTGCTGAGGAACATGGCGATCTTGATGTTGCCCACTTGCAAAAACACAGTGCAATCGAACCATCCCAGTGTTGCCATTTGGGGGCTTGTGAAAGTGAAATATTGTGCAAATATCAGTGGGCGCTCATGCTGAGTGAAAGAAGCCAGTCACAAAAAAGACCAATACTGTATGATTCCACTTCAGTGAGGTACCTAGAGTCATCACATTTATAGGACAGAAAGTAGAAGGGTGACTGCCAGGGTCTGAAGAAGGGGAACAGGGAGCAAGTGTTGACTGGGGACGGAGTTCAGGTGAGCAGGATAAAAGTACTGGAGATGTAATTTGGGGCCCCTGGGTGGCTCAGTGGGTTAAGCCTCTGCCTTTGGCTCGGGTCATGATCTCAGGGTCCTGGGATCGAGCCCCACATTGGTCTCTCTGCTCAGCAGGGAGCCTGCTTCCCTCTCTCTGCCTGCCTTTCTGCCTACTTGTGATCTCTGTCTGTCAAATAAATAAATTAAAAAAATCTTTCCCCCCCCAAAAAAAAATCCTTGAACTGCAGATTCACTTCAACTGCATTTTTATAAAAATGTACTGGAGATGGATGGTGGGGCAAAACAGCATAGAGGTACTTAATGCCATTGAACTATAGGCATAAAAATGGTTAAAATGGTAATTTTTAAAAAGAGTACATTTGGGGGTGCCTGGGTGGCTCAGTCAGTTAGGTGACCAACTCTTGACTTCAGGTCTGGTTGTGATCTCAGGATCATGAGGTCGAGCCCCTCATTGGGCTCCATGCTGGGCATGGAGCCTGCTTGAGATTCTCTCTCTCTCTCCCCCTCCCCAACTGCTTACATTCTTCCACACTCTCTGTCTCCAATAAATAAATACAGAGATCAATCAATCAGTCAATCAATAAACAGGAGCTAGCACCCGGACATCCTTCTACTGTCCTATGAAAGACTAGGTTGATACAACTTTTGGAAGGATAATTAAAATCCATTTTTATTTCAAGACATGAAGATTCCATTATCTACCAACTCCATCACTACAAATATGTAAAGTGAGAAAGAAAATGTCAAGGATACATTAAACGCTTCAGGTATAACAATGGTGGGTAAAGAATTTTTACAATAGCAAAGTAATGGTAAATAAGCTACATTCACAACAGTTGAGTTTGGTTAAAATACATTTTGATTGTGCCACAGATTGTGATACCAACTATTCGTTTTACATTTGCTTTGTATTTGTAACTTGTATTTGTGTAAAACTCTTTAATTGCATAGAAAAATATTTATGCCATATCATTATACAAACAAAGTTGGTTATGTAACAGCTTGCTTAATATGATTCCATTTTTTAAAAAGTATATATGTAAATAGAAAGATGTAGATATAGGTCTTTATCTGAAAGCAAAGATAGCAAATGATTATTTTTTTTTTTTTAAAGACAGCCGGTTAAGCGTCTACCTTTGCTCATGTCATCATCCCAGGGTCCTAGGATAGAGTCCCTCATCAGGCTCCCTGCTCAGTGGGATGCCGGCTTCTCCCTCTGCCTACTGCTTCCCCTGCTTGTACACTCTCTCTCTCTCTCTGAGAAATAAATAAATAAAATCTTTTAAAAAATACTAAGGGTCATTATTTACAATAAACAAGATATGGAAGCAACCTAAGTGTCCGTCGACAGATGAATGGACAAGGAGAATGAGGTGTATGTATAAATGGAATATAACTCAGCCATAAAAAAGAATGAGGTTTTTTTGCCATTTGTAACAGCATGGATGGTCCCAGAACGCGTGCTAAGTGAAATTAATCAGACAGAGACCGACAAACACCATACGATTTCATTTCCATGGGGAATCTGAAAAACGAAACAGTCAAACAAAGCAGGAACAGACCCCTAAATAGAGCGAACAAATTGGTGGTGGCCAGAGGGGTCTGGGGGGTGGGGGATGGGTGGCAAGGTCGAAGGGGAGTGGGAACGAATGAGTCGGGGGGCGGAAGGTACAGCACGGGGAATCTATAGTCAATGGATGTAAGAGTCCCGTATGGTGGGACATCTCGGTGACTCAGTCGGTTAAGTGTCTACCTTCAGCTCAGGTCGTGATCCCAGGGTCCTGGGATGGAGCCCCGCATCAGGCTCCTTGCTCCATGGGGAGCCTGCTTCTCCTTCGGGGAGCCTGCTTCTCCTTCTGGCTGCCGCTCCCCCTGCTTGTAAGCTCGCACTCCCTCTCTCTGACAAATAAACAAAATTAACAAAACAAAAACGAAAACAAAAAAAAGCTACACCTGAGGGGAGCACGATGTAAGGTCCAGAGCTGTGGAATCATTATGTTGGACACCTGAAACTAACATAATGTTCTCTGTCAAACATAAGCCATGAAAAACACACTAAGCTATTATGTGCCTTCTTCACTGTGTGATATTTAAACTGATGACATGAAAACAGGAGTGAGGGGGTGCTGGTGGGGGACCTGCGGTAGCCTTAGCCCAAGGAGAGGCAGTAACCAACCTACACCCATGCATAGTCTCTGTTTCCCCACCAACACACGGACGGTAAGAGAATGCAGTGTCACTAAATCGTGCCCCTGACCAAACTTTCACATTGATGAACTTTATTAAATCCTCACTGATGGGGCGCCTGGGTGGCTCAAAGGTTAAAGCCTCTGCCTTCGGCTCAGGTCATGATCCCGGGGTCCTGGGATGGAGCCCCGCATCGGGCTCACTGCTGGGTGGGGAACCTGCTTCTCATTCTGCCTCTGCCTCGACCCCACATGCGCACTCTCTCTCTCTCACACAAATAAACAAAATCTTTTTAAAAATAAAAATTAAAAAAAAATCCCGACTGATCTTTGAATACCAGCGTTTTTAATATTCTGCGCAACGAAGTGGAAAGTATACAGAAGACACTTCCATTGCTGATAGGCAGTTAGTTAGCTGTGGGCTGGCATCAGCGGGGACACATTACGCATAAACAGGTGACACCTTCAAAGGCTGAGGGCACAGCATCATGACCTTCCAGCTTCCAGTGCCCCCAGGGGGCTGAGAGACCGAGAGCCCCAGGTGCAGAGCACTTGCTCCCCTCTTCCACCTCTGCCCCAGTGTAACCGAGGGCTTCATTATAATATAATTACATCGTGGTTTCAAATCCATCCCCCGATGGGGAGAGACAGCCATGACAGTTCTAGCAAGAACCTTGTACGGCCCAGAATTCTCCCTCCTGATTGCTAGGTGGGGTCCCTTAGATGATTGGAGACAACCTTAGTAGGAGACTCACCTAGCTATGACCCAGACCCTCTGTAACATAAAAAGAAAAGACACCCCCCCAACCTCCGTGCAGTTACCACCTCAGGGCATGCCTGGTCTCCCTTCTTGAGAATGTGCAGTCCTGGGCCCCCGGGTAGCTCAGTCAGGTAAGCATCTGCCTTCAGCTGAGGTCACCAATCCTGGAGTTCCAGGATGGAGTCCCACATCGGGCTCCCCGCTCAGCTGGGAGTCTGCTTCTCGCAGTGTCCCTCCCCCTGATGGTGCTCTTTCTCTCTGAAATAAATAAAATCTTTAGAAAAATGAGACCGTGTGCAGTCCTTAATAAACTGTGTTGTGCTTGTTACTTTCCTTCTGGATGTCTTTGTTTGAGCGTGGATACCCATGTAACTTTTGTGGTAAATCCTAGAACCGAAACCTCCATTCGCACAACGCAGACTCTTCCCCGGGTAACTCTGTGTAGCAAAAGAGGACAGTCATGTCTCAGAGAAAAGTACTTGGACAGTTGTCTGAATTACACACTGAACCAGAGCTTTTCCCCCTCTCTGGAATATCGTCATTACTTGAAAAGTGACAAGCTCTGGTGATTCACGCCTGGCTATCTGGCAGACGTGTTCTCGAAAATGAACAAAGTGAGGCTGTCACTTCAAGGAAAACAACGGACGGCCTCGGTTGTCAAGGATAAAACGCAAAGCTTTCAAGGAATAATTAGAATTTCAGAAAACTTATATCTGTCACCACGAGCTTGACAGCTTGGAAATGCATTAAAGGCTTTAATATCAGCAGTGATGTGAATGAACATGATTGTTTTATCTTGTATTGAAAATGAATCATGAGTGGGGAGCTTTGCAAAGCTCACCGCGCTGCTCTATTCCAAATGACCAATGCATACTGTTTTAAGAATCATGCATGGGTTAAAAATCCATCCCAAGTGCAAGACAGACTAATAATCTTAACATAACAGATCACCTAACGGTCCCTGATATGGTTTCAGATCCCACATTGTAACTAACTTTTAAGAAAGTACTACTTAACAGTAGGGCTGTTCCCAAAAACATTACAAACATAACCGCGGTACAATGCAGCAATTTTTCTTCGGGATATATACCCCCAAAGACTGGACAGCAGGGACTCAAACAGATATTTGCACACCCATATTTACGGCATCATTATTCATAATGGCCAATAGGCAGAAGAGACCCGAGAGTCCACTGATGGATGAATGGATAAACAAAACGTGGGATACCACGGACTGTTTTTCAGCCAAAAAACAAAGGGAATTCTGACACACGCTACAACGTGGATGGACCTTGAAGACATTATGCCAAGTGAAATAAGCCAGTCACAGAGGACAAAGAATATATGATTCCACGCATACGAGATACCTAAAGTAGCCAAATTCACCGAGACGGAAAGTAGACGGGTGGTTGCCACAGGCTAAGGGGGAGGGGAATGCGGAGTTAGTACTGAATGGGGACAGAGTTTCCGTTTTGCAAGATGAGAAGAGTTCTGGAAGGAGACCGTGGAGATAGTTCCCCAACAAGGTCATTTTAAAGAAACATTCGTCAAAAGTTGAGTCTTCAGCTGGCTTTTGTTTTCTTTGGATGGTTCCTCTTAGATTTGGTCAGAACACGGATGCGCAGCGTTTCACAAATGGAGACCCCCGTTCCCAGCACCTGTCCCTTCTCTTAGGGGGAATCTAAGTGTTCCTAAAACAGAGAAGAAGCAAGAAAGCTTATCCTTTTGCGAAGCAACATGTATGCTTAAAATGGTTATAGAGATATGGAAGGGAGGAGGAAAGGAAGGAAGTTAGTTGGTTTGGGAACGGTCAAGTTTGGGTATTGCATCAAAGGAAAACACCCACAATTATCTAAAAGGCTATTAAAATACTCCTCCTTTTCCCAACCGTGCATCTCTGCACGGTCGAATTTTCTTGACAGACTTCGACGAAAACAACATATTACAACAAATTGAATGCAGAAGCAGAGATAGAAATCCAGCTGCCTTCTATCAAGCCAGACATAAAAGACATTTGCACAAATGTAAAGCTATGCCACTCCCCCAGCTATACATTTCTTTTGTTTTGGAAAATAGAGTTATTTTCCATAAAAATATGTTACTTATGTTACCATGTAATGGCCTTATTATGGCTATTTTCGGCATCAATTAGTAATAAAAAATTTTCATATTTTTCTCTTTTAATTTCTAATATGAAAAATATCCATAGATATAACCGTATAGATATAAAAGCTCTTTGTGATCTTCAATAATTTTCCAGTGTTAAGCATTCAGATCAGTAAAGAATCACTGTTTTAGCACATGGTAGATGCTCAATTAACACTTCTGGAATGGCATTCACCCCCTCCACTCCTTGTTGAGTAAGAAGCCAGGACTTCTAGGGCTCCGTGATCTTCTAACCTTCGGGGGGCTTCTCTCACTCCTGGGATCCCCTTCCCAAGTCACCTGTCGAAAACCCCGCTATGTCCTTCTGTCTGTCAAACACCCAGACCCTACTCCCGCAATAACCACTTGCCAAAAGTGTTGTCAAACAACGAACGGCCCCATAATTGAGTTTCTGAAAGAACATGCCCTCAGGTGAGTTTAGAAGAAATGTTGCAAATTAAGATAATAGACAAGTATGTGAAACGTACGTCAAAATCGTCAGGAGGATGCTGGCTCCCAAATCATGAACTTGGCAGAGCAGATACACGTCTGTCCACCGAGTACTTTCCCTTAATTGTTTCATCCACATTTTTGCTGCCTTGGAAAACTGTGTCACATTGTGTCGTAATCCCGGATTTGCATAAACAGGTAATTAATACCCCCAAACAACAGCAACAACTAACAAACCTCATTACGTAAAACACACTCCTGGGGTTTACAACAAAAAGCCACTAGAATAGGTAAAAGGGCTGGGGGGCCAGGCTGGGGGAGGAAGAGCATTCTTGCCTCTTTGGATCAGTGAAATGGGTAGAACGATCACTGGGGAGGGGATCACTGGGGAGAGAGCTTTCCTGGCGGAATCTCGAATGCCTCTTTGAGTAGAATGTTGAATCTTCTTAATCCCTGAGAACGCCCACTTCCCTTTGGAGGCACACGCTCTCAGTCACCGCCATGAGCAGCCCCCAGAATGTCTCCCACTGTCGCACCTGGACTCCTTGCCTTTGGCGTCTGCCGGGCCACTGGGAGCCCACTCGGCCAGAGTAAGGACAAGCCAGGGACAGAATGCCTCCTGGGAAAATCCTCAACCCACGACTCTCGGGGCTTGATGGATAAAGGCCTCAGCTCCCAATCCTCTGCGAGGGGTAACTCTGGAGCATGCCCTCCGCTGGTCTCAGAGCTCCCCGGAGACACCGCGCCCCGTCACCCACCCTGCGAACCTGCTCAACAGGGCAAACGTTAACTGGCCTCCTGGGGCATCCCAACTGGCCCCATCCCTTCCGGTGTTTCTCCTCCATTCACCATCCAAATCAACAACTCGCACAAAACTCTTGGTCTCTGGCCCTGCTTCTGGGAAACTAGAACTTAATTTAAAGCTAGGACTTAGGGCACCTGGGTGGCACAGTGGGTTGAGCCTCTGCCCTCGGCTTGGGTCCTGATCTCAGGGTCCTGGGATCAAGCCCCGCATCGGGCTCTCTGCTCAGTGGGGAGCCTGCTTCCCTTCCTCTCTCTCTGCCTGCCTCTCTGCCTACTTGTGATCTCTGTCTGTCAAATAAATAAATAAAATCTTTTACAAAAATTTTTTTTAAATAAAGCTAGGACTTAATTTAAAGAAGCACACGTCTTTTTTTTTTTTTTCTTTTGCTCTTTCGGATGAACAGCCTCTTGCAAACTGAGAACCCTGCTCCCAGCACCCTCACTTTCTCTCGTGGGGACGGAATCAAACTGTTCCTGAAACAGACAGGAAGCATGAAAGCTTATTCTTTTGCAAAAGCAACATCAGGGCTCTGTCTTAGGCGAAGGTCTGGTTTCCCTCTGCCCCAGGCTTAGCTACCTGCCAGCTGCTTTCAGTTTTCAGCGAGGACAGGGTCCCCAGGAAGAACTCAACAGGGGGCCCGGTCTCCACAGGGCGCGAGGGGACAAAGTGCAGCTGGGCTGGGCCAGCAGCTGCCTCCAAGCCAGCAGCCTTCCCTGCAGGACAGCCCGGCACCCAGCCCGCCAGCGAGCCACTGTTTGCATGGGCTTTGCCCCCCGTTATCTGTGCCCCTTGATCTCTGTTTGCTTTTCTGACCTCTCACCCCTCTGTCGGCCCCAACTTCAAGTGTTATCGCGCTCTTTTGTCCTTGTCACCACTCTGTCCTGGCCACCTCCACCGACCGTCAACACCACACAAACACGGAACGAGAGGGAAAGAATGGTTAGAAAAGAAAAGAAGTGGCCTTTGTATTTATTTTTTTTTTTTAAGAGCAAGGAACTTGTTTAACTTGCGTTGGTCAACCAGGACGCCTCATCGACTCACTGATTCCAATGGTCAACCCGATAGAATTCGTCAATAAATGCAAGGCCAGAGGGGTTCAAGGCTTCCTGCTCGCCCCTCCTACCGTGACCTGAGTGGTAAGAGACACCCGCTAGCAGAAAAACTGGGTTCCCAAGCTTGTGTTGGCAACCAGTTCACAAAAGGGAGTTCGTTGAAGGAATAAAAAATCTTGTGTCAGACTTATCTCATGTGGGACTCTTTTTTTTTTTTTAAAGATTTTATTTATTTATTTGACAGAGAGAGATCACAAGTAGGCAGAGAGGCAGGCAGAGAGAGGGGGGAAAGCAGGCAGAGAGCCTGATGCGGGGCTCGATCCCAGGACCCTGAGATCATGACCTAACCCGAAGGCAGCGGCTTAACCCACTGAGCCACCCAGGCGCCCTCATGAGGGGCTCTTAAAACATTCTGAAAACTTCTTTTGGAAAACACAACTTCTTCCCTAAGGCGTCCGTGCCCTGGGCAGTGAACTAGGTCTTCTAGAGTTACCTCGGGGGCTCCTGGGTGGCTCAGTCATTAAGCATCTGCCTTCAGCTCAGGTCATAATCTCAGGGTCCTGGAATCGAGCCCCCGCATCGGGCTCCCTGCTTGGCAGGAAGCCAGCTTCTCCCTCTCCCATTCCCCCTGCTTGTGTTCCCTCTTTTGCTGTGTCTCTCTCTGTCAAATAAAATCTTAAAAAAAAAAAAAAAGTTATCTCTGTGAGGCTATAAATAGGTCATTCGGAAACCATCTTTAAATCCCCAGTTTAAAAATAATAATCAGGGAAAAATGCACCAACAGTGGATGGCAAAGGAAAAAAAGGTGGGGGGAGATGTCTAGCTTTGCATTGGCCATAAACACACATACGTGCACATAGGTGGGTTTCCCTGTGCAGACTCACAAACATGGCTCAGAATGTTGATCATGTCATAAAGGAGGGGGGAGACTTAAAAAAAAAAAAAGAGAGAGAGAGAGACAGAAACCAAAACTACTTTAAAATTGTATTTTAGTTAAATTTATATAAAAAGCAACTTTGGAATTTTATCTGGCAATTTAGAGCCAAGGTGATGTTTTTTGTTCTCTCTCTTCTCAGTATCATTGAATGAATTTCTATGAGTTTTAAAATGAAAATAAAAGCATCTAAAAACTCGAGGGACACCTGGGTGGCTCAGTCAGTTTAGCGTCCGCCTCCGTCCAGCTCAGGTTATAATCCCAGAGTCCTGAGATCGAATTCCACACTGGGCTCCTTGCTCAGTGAAGAGCCTGCTTCTCCCTCTGCCCGCCACCCCCTCCCCCCACTTGTGGGCACACTCATTTTCTCTTACTCTCTCACGAATAAACAAATAAAATCTATAAAAACTCAGGATACGTGACCAGATTGATTATTTTGACAAAAGAGGTTAATCAATCTAATTCAGGAGTTTGAGTCGTTTTCCAAAAATTTATACCCACACTTCAACTGTCCTGGAAAATAATTTGACAACATTTGTGAAAAGCCTTAAAAATATTCATTTTTTGTTCCAACTCGGAAATTGTAAAGTCAAAAATCTACACTAGGAAATTTTCAAACATCCAGACCAGGTTAGTGCTCAAGGTATCCACTGCCATATTGAAACCTGGAAGCAACTAATATTCCCACAATAGAAAGCGACTTATGATATATCCGCACTACGGAATATCATTTGGCCGCCCGATGATCACAGCAGTATCACCTCAATGTCAGGATCATGTGTGCCTGTGTGTACACGTGTTTCTTTTATACGTGGTTGAAATTATACCAAATACCAGCTTTACATGTTATTTAATTCAACAGTATGTTTGGAGCCTTGCAAGAGCTTTCATCACAGTCATTTCGATCCTGGGACCCCCACCACCTGTTTTCTCAGGTGCCCTCAGCATGACCAAACCCCACTCATCAGCATGCCCTTCATGGGTTCTCCTTCCCCCTGCCATACCCCAACTCTCTCCTCTCCCCACCCCTGCTTCCTGGGAAATAAACCACTTTCACTCACATCCTTGCCTCAGGCTCTGCTTGGGAGGGAGCCCAGCTGACATACTTGACTCCTAGGAGCTTTTCAATAAATATTGGTTGAATGGATAGACAACTGAATCTGTTCTCACTGGGGCTGGTTTGGGGTTAACAGCGCAGCAAGCCCTTTCACTGAAGATAAAGAAGCCCATAAGAGGAACAGGTAAAAACAAACTGGGGGGCAAAGGGGCATCTGCTTATTTGCATAAACCAATGTGAGGCCGTTTACAAGTCAGTCACGTTGCTAAATAACACGGACCCTCCAAAATCCGGGCCTTTGTGTTTGTGGTCCCGTTTTACTGGTGATGGAGGTGCCTACTTCATCCCAGGAAGAAAATCACCTTTTGAAGCGGTCCGGTAGCTGCAGAATATTCTCGAACTCCCTCCTTTCTGAGTGTTCCAGGGTCACGGATTAAATTAAATTTGAGGCAGGAACCAAATACTTCATTTCTGACTAGTTACACATCATTAGGAAAATATCCTCTACTCCACTCTTCACGAGCCTGCTAGGTTTTCCTGACGGCCCCTTTCAACATCTGCGAGCAGCTGTACGGGCCAGCTATGCTGGGACGGGTTCTCGCATGGTCTAACGTAAACAATCACGGGGACACTGATTAATTTCTCAAGACTCAAAAATAATTAAGGTAACGATAATCCCTCACCCATGCAACTCCCCCATTTTAACAACCATTTAGGGAGGACGTGGCAGAGGTCAGCCAAAACATTCAGGCTGAAGTTCCCATAACTGTCCCGTGGTGTGCACCGACGAGAGTCACTAGAGAGTCCGACAAGTGGGGACCGAGACACCCCTATGAGCCCCAGAGAGTTGTCCACCTGCCCCCACCCCGTGCAAGCCACATCCACCTCTTGCTTGTGAGTTGGGAGGGGGACCTATATGACTGTGAGCCTCTCCCTAGGAGGAGAGAGCCGAAAGCCAACAAGAATGGAAAGCAGGGACTCAAACCGATGTTTCCACCGCCATGTGCACTCCAGCCTAATTCACCACAGCTGGAAGGTGGAAACAACCGCATGTCCGCAGACAGATGAATGCATAGGTCAAATAGGCTGTATCCGGGCTGTGGAATATTATTTTGCCATAAAAGAGAACGAAGTTAAGATTTTATTTATTCATTTATTTATTTGAGAGAGAGAAGGGACTGAGAGAGAAGGAGAAGCAGACTCCCTGCCGAGGAGGGAGTCCAACAAGGAACTCGATCCCAGGACCCAGGGGTCTTGACCCAAGCTGAAGGCAGACGTTTAACCAACTGAGCCACCCAGGTGTCCCAAAGTGCAGGACTTTCTGGATGCAGGCTATAACACGGGTGAATTCTGGAAACACTGTGCTCGCTGAAATAAGCCAGTCCCAAAAGGACGAAGACTGCGTGAGGTTCCTGGAGTCGCCAAAGTCAGAGACACAGAAAGTAGAAAGGCAGCTGCGGTGGGTGGCGCACAGGGGCTGGATTTAGTGTTTAGGTTTAAGTATTAGGTTATTAGGTTTCAGCTCTAGGTATTGCAAAGGGTGCCGGAGATGGAGGGTGGCAATGGTCGCTCCAGAATGGGAACATACTTAGTACCACCGGACTGTGCCCTTAGAATGGTTACAGTGGTAAATTTTATGTATATGTTACCAAAATTTAAAAACACATATATATTTAAGCATGTGCCTCCACACCAGGACTCACCAAGTCAATGCCTCCAGAGCCCCAGCTGGGGATCTCAACGGAAGAAACCAGTTAGAAGCTGTCTTAGTCTGTTCCGTCCCCTCTAACAGACGACCACAGACTGGGTGGCTTCTCAACAACAGAAACTTATTTCTCATTGTTCTGGAGACAGGACGCCCAAGGTCAAATGCTGGTGGAGTTGGGGGAGGGCCCTCTTCCGGGTCACGAGCTTCTCGCTGGGTCCCTGTGTAGTGGCAGGGGCCAGGGAACTTGGCAGGGTCTCTCATCGGGGTGCTATTCCCATCATGAAGGCTCCAACCCCCAAGACCTAATCACCTCCCAAAGGCCCCATATCCTAATACCGTTGCGTTTCAACATACGAACTTTGTGGGGGCCACAGACCTTCAGATCATAGCAGAAGCCACTGTCAGTGGAGAGCAGAGACCCACCTTGTCTAACCGAGCCTTAGGGTTACTTACTGCTCCTGAGCAGGGAGCCGGGCCCAGAGGAGCAGAGACGATGGTCTCTGCTTCCGACCCAGTGTGAGAGACCCAGATAACTTAGAGCAAACGGTGGAGGGTTTAAACATCCAGCAATGGCGGCAAGGGCCAAAGGCATCGGGTAAACGGAAAAATGGTGCAGCAAGGATCATCAGGGAAGGCTCCAGCAGGGAAAGGAGGAAGCATGAAATCCTCTGCAATGAGAAAGCTCCTGCCCCCGTGCTGAGGACCTAGGCCTGATGGATAGACACCGGGCACTGACTGACACACTGGGGACCTGTGAGAGGTCACCCATGCATGAGGTACAGACCCCATTGCCAAACCAGAAGGATGCTGAACAAGCATCAAGAAGCTGGTCAAGGGACCTGGGACAGAGAATGAACAGAGATGTTAGAGGGCGCGGTGATGGACCGGGGGCATTGCGAATGCATCCACTTTCCCCTCACTCTTCAAGACTCTGAAATGCTGGGGCTCCTGGGCGGCTCAGTGGGTTAAGCCTCTGCCTTCAGCTCAGGTCATGATATCAGGGTCCTGGGATCGAGCCCCGCGTCAGGTTCTCTGCTCAGTGGGGACCCTGTTCCCCTCCCCCCCACCCCGCTTGCCTCTCTGCCTGCTTGTGATCTCTGTCTGTCAAATAAATAAGCAAAATCTTAAAAAAAAAAAAGAAAAAAGACTCTGAAATACTACTCTCAGGGATGCCCCAACCTCTTGTCGCTGCTCCCATTCAGGACCCAGCTTCATGTCTACCATTCGAGTGTAACCTTCACAGCCCCAGCCCCCCAAGCCACATGCTGGCTCCCTGCTGTGGTAGAACACCCATCCCTCCACTGCCAGAACTTCAGCTTCTGGGCCTCAGCCTGGGTGATGGCTTATGTCTGCCCTATGTGTTTCTGGTACTATGACTCGGTGGAAGGTTCTCTGGACAGAGAATCAAGTGGTCAGGTTTTCAACAGCTCTGACATCACGTCCCTCTTGCTCCCCATCCTGTACCTCTCTGGGCCTCAGTTCCTCCACCTGCAAAATCAAGAATGGGCTCCAGTTCCAACATCTCAGAGGGCTCAAGTTCCAGCATTCTATCAACCTGCCTTATTCCTCCCAGGAATACACAATCAGCACACAAGAGCATTTTCCCCCATGTAGGACTCCCGGAGAGTCCCATATGGTTGGCCCCCGCTGGTTGATTTTCAGGCTAAAGTCTGCCAGTGAAACACATTCTAGGAACTTGTACGTGGAGGTATCCTTACAGGGCCACCCTGTGAAAGGGAATACTTCAATGGGGTTACACAATGGGTTACAGCAACCCATCAGCTTGCCGGTTACACCTCCCTGCTTCAGGGAGAGAGCTCACGATCCCATTAAGTTCCCCCAGAAAATCCCGTTAATCGATCCCATGGTTTCATTAAGTGAATTCAAGGTGGAAAAAAAAAATTGATGCAAGTCATTCAATGCAAGGGTTGCTTTGATGCAATTCTCTTGCCTTGTTGTAAATATTCATGCTGACATCATGCATATTCCAACTGCACTTAATTCCAGGCTGTGTGAAATGACAGGTGGAAACACAGGGATTTTCAGCTTGATGAAGGAGGACCCGTTTTCTTTGATGATGGAGAACTGAAGCAGATCTGGAAAGCACGGCAAGATATGTACCCTTCCCAAGGCCCCAGCGAGGCACTATTCTACCGGTGTGAACCAAGAGCGTGCTTGAGGGAAACAAGGTAGGTGGTGCAGGGCCTCCTTTAGATGGGGCAGTCGGGGAAGGAGCCCTCAGAGACCTAGAGGATACAAATGCACTGCTATGGGACAAGGTGGAGGGAAATGACCCCAGAGAGGACAAAGAGGAAGTGTAAAATCTTGAAGGCAGAGGATTTGATGCACGAGCAAGAGATTAGTGAGCAAGGAGCAAGGCAGAGAGGGGTACACAGGGACCCTGGAAAGACCAAGGATCAAATTACATAAGGATGTAGGGGTCAAAGCACAAAGATTCGATTCCAAGTGCAAAGGGAATCCACTGGAAAGTTTCAGGTCAAAAATGTGACTTGATCATTATTTCTGTTTCAAAAAAAACCATCTCCGTGGCTATGAGCAGAGTAGAAGCTTCCAACAGTCTGTTTAACTCTGTTAAGTTCAGTAAATCGCAAAGAAGTTCGATCACAGAACCCCTATTCTCCCCACGGAGCACAGTGGAGTTTCATGATTCCATTCCAGTAGGAGACCACATGGTATAGGGCCAATGATGTCCCAAAGAATTTTTTGTTGCTCTGAAGGTTTCGAGCATCCAAACTGAAATCTCAGACCCGCCCCAGATGGTAGTTACTAATAACAAGGAGAAAAATGAATCCACCCGATAGGAAATGGGGACACGCTTTGTACCACCTGCTCAAGTGGTTATGTTGGTCACCTTCATTTTTCAGATGAGAAGCCTGGGGCTTCACACACGTTATGACTTCCTAAAACCCATGTTATCAGGGGCTGGTGACGTCAGGATTCTTAACTGCCATACGATTAACGCATCCCTGGATTTACAGAGGATAATCATCTCTTGTGATCATGCCACCTTAATTTTCTTCTCTTCCATGGCTCAGGGTCCCTCGCTGGTGAGCTTAGACACACAGAGCTCAGTGCGTCCTCTCAAGCCTGTTAGCCAGACAATTTCGATGTACTCTCTGCCACGGGCCAGAGAAGAGTGACAGCGGAGAGGGTGATGAGAGCGCTAATGTCATCTCTTGAGACCTTCACCATAATCCCCTGCTAGGTCACGGAGGAATTCCCTTGAGCCTGCCAAGCAGCTGGATGCCCATTTGAGTCCTGTGGTCTACAGATTCGTACTGTGACCGAGCTGTGTGTGTGTGTGTGTGTGTGTGTGTGTACATGAGGATCAGGCCGATGCCGGGCTCGGTTTAAAAACCTAGCTGTGAAAAATCACAGCTTTTCAAAAGGAACAAAATATCTGAATAGGCAAGTCACAAGAAACAAACCAGAAATCGCGTCCCACTATTTACTAATGATAGGAACACGTGGTGAATGTATGTTATTTCACCTGCGCAGAAGACTATCCAAATTCTACTGGAAAATGTTCTACTCAAGTAGGTATTGCTAATGGATATATTACTCACCTTTCTTGGGGCATGGGACCCAAGCTGGATGAATGGAATTCTTCTTCGGGAATTTTATTTCAGGAGCACCTGGGTGGCTCAGTCGGTGAAGCATCTGCCTTCGGCTCAGGTCATGATCCCAGGGTCCTAGGATCGAGTTCAGCATCAGGCTCCCTGTTCAGCAGAGAATCTGCTTCTTCCTCTCCTTTTGCCCCTCCCCTACCCCCCGCTCATGCTTGCTCTCTCTCACTCTCTCTCTCTCTCTCTCCCTCAAATAAGTAAAATCTTTAAAAAAAAAAAAAATGATTTTTTTATTTCAACGGGAATTGGAAGAGAAGGGTCCTTGGGTCTCTGCTCATGTCATGAAAGTCTTGAGTCTGGAACTTTCCAGAGTCACATCTATAAACCATCCCTGCCCCACTGATACATACACACACATTCACACCCTCTCTCCCTGGTCCACTGTGGGAAGGCATGAAGCCGGAGCAACTGGGCACCACGCTGAGAAACCAAGAACTGGATGGCATTAGGATCTCCATTCCAGTTGCCCACCAGCCCAGCCCCATACATCACTCCTTTGGTTCTCATTTTTGAGCCAGTAAACATTCCTGCTTTTTCTCTGAGCTAAGCCAAGCCAGGGTTCTATCCTTATTAATATAGCAAATAAGCATACCATTGATTTGCTGAATGAAAAGAGAGGAGGGCGCCTGGGTAGCTCAATCGGTTAAGCGTCTGACTCTTGATTTTGGCTCAGGTGGTGATCTCAGGGTCGTGAGATCGAGCCCTGCTTTGGGCTCCATGCTGAGCATGGAGCCTGCTTAAGATTCTCTCTCTCCCACTCCCTGTGCCCCACGCTGAGCATGGAGCCTGCTTAAGATTCTCTCTCTCCCTCTCCCTGTGCCCTCCCTATTCATGTTCTCTCTCCTCTCCCTCTCTCTAAAGAAAAAAAAGAGAGAGAGAGAGAAATGAATAAAAATGAACGCTTAATAGGTCAGGTAATAGCTGTGTAAGGTCACCTGAAGGAGACTGGGTGGTCAGCAAAATTCCGCAAGAGCCCACTTTATGAATCAACATAGAAAAAAAAAAAAGGAAAGAATGTGTTCATCAGAAGGGGTTCTCAGGAATGGAAGAACAGAACAAGGAGACAGAAATAAGTGTCATCTCTATCCAAATGCTGTCCCGGGTAACCGCCTCTTGCAAATGTTCCCCATCTCAACGGCAGGCTGTCCTTAGGATGGAGCCAAAGTGGAGAAATGATAGCCAACAGCCTCCGAACACTGTTCCTTCTGGCAAACCCATCCATCCATGACGCAATCGAATTCTCTCCTCACCTTAATTTTGATCCCATGTTCGTCCAACAAGTTTTTGAAGACCATGCTGGTGACATGGATTTCATGTTTTTTCTGTTCCCTTAGACAGTGGTTTAGATAGACAGATAGATAGACAGATAGATAGATAGATAGATAGATAGATATACAAAATTACAGAGAGGTCTCCGATGGATATTCAGTGCATGTATAGCATTCTGAGGCCAAATACACTGGTTTTATTCACATATTTCTGAGTTTTGTCATGGTCATGGTTTCCATTGACAATCAAAAATGGATATCTTGGTATCTTCCTCACCGCCCTGTGCATTTTAGTTGGCGAGAGTCACTCTCCTGGGATCAGATCATCGCGAGGGAGAGTGAGTGAGTTTCTAATCTTCAAAGAAGAGGGTCCGTTTCTTCCGTCCAGTCTTTTCCTTTAGACGGTGCCTCTGAAGCTTTTCCGCGTGGACCGGGCGGACAACACGGGAACACGTTATCATGCTTCGTCTACAAGAGAGGTATTTGAAAGAGTGGCGAATCCCATTGTTGGAAGATGTGAGTCAGCAGGAACTCTTACACTTCTGGTGGAAAGTGGGTGTATTCTCGTTGCTGAGAAGCGTTGCTGTGTACGTCAAACTGCTCAGCGTGTTTACTTTACACTTTCAACCAGAAGTCCTCTGTCCCTGATTTTACCCTAAGGAGAGAACCGGAAACTATGCAACATACATGTGTAGAAATATCCACTGCAACAATTTTTACTCTGGTAAAATGTTGGAAACCACCAAGGGAATAGTTAAGTAAAATCATGGAGCAGGGAATCCTACACCTAAAAATGGTTCTATTGATACAGCACGGTATTTTCTTGAGTAAAAAGTATTTATTTAATAGAGCAATTTTTTAAAGATTTTATTTATGTATTTGAGAGCGAGCGAGTGTGAGCATGAACGGGAGTGGGGGGGGTCAGGGAGAGGGAGAAGCAGACTTCCACTGAGCAAGGAGCCGGACGCGGGGCTCTATCCCAGGACCCTGAGATCATGACCAGAGCCTAAGGCAGATGCTTCACTGACTGAGCCACCCAAGTGCCCCAACAGAGCCCTTTTTAAGGAATAATGACTGTTTTACACAATTGTATACATACCTCACGTGCCTATGTATGCACAGAAAATTATCAGTCGGGATAAGTAGGTGATTTTTACCATTTGAATCGGCCCAATAAATACGAAGCCATTTTTCCATCTCTTTCTACATTCTATTGAAACACGTTTGTAAGGAGATGTTCTGGAAAAAGCCTACAACCCTGAAAATCACATATCTCTATATCTTTACAAACGTATGCTCTGGGGAAAGTGTCTCACTGCACTCAGAACAAAAACCAAGCTAACGTGTGGCAAACACTCACGGTCGCCCTTGTGGCTCCAGCACACGGCTCAGGTTTGGATCCCGGACTATATACATTTCAAGGGCAGAGGTCAGATGGGAAGAAGGAAGCTAGGAGAAGATAGAGCAATGGTGTAAGTCCCACCCATGGCCAAGTACTATTTTGGGACTAGAGAGCAGGTTTCGGGCCATTGCCCAAACAGGGCTTTCTCTTGCTGCTTTGATCCCGAGGCAGAAAGGAAGTTCCTCGCAGTCCATGGGTACCACCAAGTACGTTGTTATTTTTATAAACGACACTACGTTAATAGGGGTAAGTCATGGCATTTGTAGGTTTCATAAATACTTATTATTTAAACAATACAGTGGAGTAGAAAAGAGGCCAATAATACATATTCTCAGCTGACCCATGTGCTACCTTCTTGAACACACAAGCATAAAGATGGGTCGTAGCCCGAGCACGGGAGGCAGGGAAACGTACGAGTGAGTATGAGTTCTAGAATCCGATGACTGGGTTCAAGACTTGGCTGCTCCATCTCTGAGCCAGGGGTCTTCGGATAAGTTGTTTCATCCCTCCAAGCCCCTATTTCCTTGTCTCTAAAACAGGCATAGTAATAAAAGCAGACAGCTCATAAAGCCAATTTTGGATCAGAAACCTAAGACAGGGTGCCTGGCAAATTGCAGGCATTAAAAGACTAGGCAACAAGCCCCCAAATGGAATTGTTTCTGCTGAGCCCCAGGCCACCAAACTGAGACTTAATGACAGTCTTGGCTCTCCCAGAAACAGAATCCCAAAGCAGTCAGGAATCACCTGATCAGCACGAGTGAGGCCAACTGCCTGGTAGACCCCCGTCGTCTCCTAAAGTTAGTGACCTTGCAATAACCAACCTCTATTTTTTGGCAGGTATGGCTTCCTTGTTCCGACCCCCTTCTTCCTATGAAGATCTTCCATTTTGCACAGCTCCTCCAAGCTCCTGACAAGGTGCTGGATGGGAAGCTCCCTGATTCATGCATGAACTGTTGAAAAAAGCCAACGAGATCTTTTAAATGTACTCAGTTGAGTTTTGTTTTTTTAAGACATTCAAAAGGGTATGGCTATTATTGTGAAAAGTGCTCCAAAATCATTCATCTTTGGGACCACCCACAAAAGTTGCCCATCCGCACAAAATGATAGTCCTCAAGCGACAGTAGCTTTAAATCGTGAGTTCTGCGATATTATTTGGTTATGAAGGTCTTTGCGTAGAGTGTACTCATCTGCAATATTCTTTTCTCTTTTTCCTTCCCTCGTCCCCATCTGCTTATTTGTTCAGATTTTCGCTCACAATCCTCTCCTGACTTCCTCAGATGAAATCATGCTCCCCTACTTACAAAGGCATGTGTTCTTTCTGAATCTTTACCACACTTTGCAATTGCCTATTGATTTGTAATTACTTGTGGTTATCTCTTGACTGCTCATCTCCTCCTATGATACTGTGCTCTATAATAAGCAATATCTATATGTGGTCTTCTTCCTCATTTCTGGCATAGGACTCCCTAAAACCCATAGAATTTCTTGTGATGAGAGTGATCAAGGTGTCTTTTTTATGTTAATGAGTCAACTCTGGCGGGTCGGGGAGAGCACCTGAGGAGGAAGGCTGGTTGCCATGATCAGAGGTCTGGAACCTTCAGTCCCTCTTGGACCTTGTTGGAGAGAAGGGCTGCAGGGTGAATCACCAATGCCCCATGATTTCATCAAGTGCGCCTATAAAGTTGGGAGCACTTCTGGGTTGGTGAACACGTGCCTAACAGGAAGGGTGTCAGATCCAGAGATCGTGGAAGCTCCGTGCCCTTTCCCCACACCCGCCCCTGTGCATCTGTTCCATCTGGCTGTTTCTGAGTTATTATCCTTTTATCACAAACTGGTCATCTTGTAAGTGAAATACTTCTCTGAGCTCTGGGAGCCACTCTAGTAAATTAATCCCACCCAAGGAGAGGACGGTTGGAACCTCTATAGTCAGAAGCACAGGTGACCCCCCCTGGACTTTTGATTGGATTCTGAAGTCAGGGGCGAGGTGCAGCCCATAGGGCTGAACCCTTAACCTGTGGGATCCGACGCTGTCTTGGGTAGACAGGGTCAGAACTGAGCTAACTGCCTGGTGGTGCTGGAAAAACCACACGTTGAAACCGAGACGGGAATCCTTTTCCTTCGCAGTAGAGTGTCACCTGCCTGAGGTCAGAGGTCACACGCCTCGCTCTTGCCCACGGTCAGGATATGGTTGGTCTTCAAGAAATAGATTCTAAATAAATGGATTAATTGAAACATTTTAAAAGGCAGTATACCTTAAAACAATTTAGTACTGGGGTGCCTGGGTGGCTCAGTCCCTTAAGCATCTGCCTTCGGCTCAGGTCATGATCCCAGGGTCCCGCGATCAAGCCCCAGGTAGGGCTCCCTGCTCCATGGGGAGCCTGCTTGTCCCTCTCCCTCTGCTGCTGCCCCTGCTTGTACTCTCTCTGTGTGTCAAATAAATAAAAAAAATAAAATAAAATAAAGTAATTTAGTACTAAATTAGTAATAAGAAATTAGTACTAAATTAACAATTAGTACTAACAAAAGAATTTTGTCCCTCTACACAATTCTAATTGTAATTGTACCTGCATACAACTGAGTACTTTGCTCTATAGAATTAAATGGACTTTCATCACAGATTGAGCTAATCTTCATCGTGCATTCAGCCTGAGAAAAGCTCATTTTGACTTACCTTGAATCTTTATTTTTGACAGGATTAACATCCAGAAACTTTTGAGACTTTAGCAGGAACCATGCATCCACTAATCAAATGGGACCTGTGAGCAATTTGGCATCAGGAAACTTTGAAGGAGGTAAAATGAGCTGAAATGGAGTGTCTTCAGAGGAGCTGGAAAGGGGGTTGACAGCACAGGGGGATGTCACCTGGGTTAGAGTCCTCGAAGTTTTGTGGGTTTTTTAATTTTTTTTTTTTTTTACAGATTTTATTTGTTTATTTGACAGAGAGAGATCACAAGCAGGCGGGGGCGGCGGGGTGGGGGGAAGCAGGCTCCCTGCCGAGCAGAGAGCCCGATGTGGGGCTCGATCCCATGACCTGAGATCATGACTTGAGCCGAAGGCAGAGGCTTAACCCACTGAGCCACCCAGGAGCTCCCAGTCCTCGAAGTTTTAAAGGGCACATATGACTTTCCTAAAAAAAAAAAACCCTGAAAAAAGGAAATGGAGAATCAAAAATCCGAGAAATCAGTGCATGGATAAAGATGAGCCCAGCACACGGTGGTGGCTCATAATATTGTGTCTTGGGGGCAGAAACATGCCACAGGAACACTTTGTATAAAAGTTGCAAAGTCTAAAGGAGTAAAAAAATGAAAATAGACAAAAAACCACCAAAGGACAACAAAACAATTCACTTCCCAGAGGCAATCAGTTGACTATATGCTTCTATAAGACATATTTTAGTGTGTTTCAAATAACTGGGATAATGAAGATTTAATTCCCCGTCCTAATTTTTCCACCCGATATTACAAAAGAACCATTTTCCCAATAACGTGCTGAGAAAGAGAGCGACTCCTTGAGATCCTTATAGAGACCATGACCTTTGATTCTCTAGTCATCCTACTAATTCTGTTTATATCTAGACCAAGAAAATAATCAAAAAGGGAAAAGTATGTACAAGATTTTCATGAGAGCATTGTTTGTAATAGCAGGAAATTGGAAACAGGCAGAGTTTCCAATAATAGGGAAAAGACTGAGCAAATTAGGGTAAATCCATGAGAGAGACAACTTGAAGTCATTAAAGATGATGTTTTCTAACAATGTTTACAGTTGTGAGTCTGTTTAATGAGTACAAATGAAACGTGAAATAAAACAATATATATCTTTATTTTTTATACTACACATATATCAATGTTTACACAAGGGGGTACAGAAAAAATTGAAACTATTATCCTCTAAGTATCCACCATGATTATCTCCAGGTGATAGGATTCCAGTAATTTTTATGTTCTCACTATATTTTCCTATAGTTTCTAAATTTTATATGATAAGTAGGCATTAATTTCTTTATCCATAAGAGGAAAGATAATATTTTTAGAAAGCCCCTTGATTAAGTTAATGCATAAAAGTCATTAGAAATTTTTTTTAAAAAAGCCTTGGATAGTTCTGCTCTGTACATGAATGATAGCTGTAAATAAATCATATTTGTATGACAGTCCTTAATTAGGTGGAAATAGTAGTACTTAAAAAAACTTTCTTGGGTTAAGTTTTAAAGGTTTTGATTCATAAATCCCAAGCTAAGTACCAGAGCTGTCAGGCCCCTCAGACCCATCACTGTGTATGCAGGCCAATTTTTTTCTTTTTAAATGACATTTCAGAATGTTATTTTACCAACTCAGGGACTGGAGATGATCCAGATGGTAATTACTTGAATTTTACCAACACTTTAGGTCAAAATTTATTTTTTCGGGGACATATTTATGTTTTTTTTTTCCCTCCACAACAGCCCAGTCCATTCACAGGACATCATGCAAAAGGTGAAGATGTGGATAGATTTTCTAAATTGTGGGATAGGTTCAAGTAGCAGCCCAGACCCTCTCCCCAGGTCATGGGAGACAGGAGAGCAGGGGGACACAGGGACGGGATCCAAGGACGTGCCCACGGAGAAGGGAACAGCTTGGCCCCCGGGGAAACACTGTTCTTTGGGTCCATATCTGCGTTAAAAAGCTGGGGCAGAATATTCTACTGGAAAGCACACAGACTTGAGAGTCAGATTGGAATCTAAGGCCTGACTCAGCTACCTGAAAGCTATCTCTAGTTTGTTGAAAAGTGCTCTCCCAACAGCCCTGTAAAAAATCCCTCATTTTTTTAAATATTGGCAATCAATTTTTGTCTTTAATGTCGAATTGGCCCCATGGGCCAAATTGAACAGATCTAAGGCAGGACTAATCTCGGGACCTTAGCATCTGTTGTTGGCAAAGGAACCGGGCCCCTGAAGTCAACCACCAGTTTGACCTTGGGCCTGTGTGACCTTGGGCGGGTGACTGAGTCTTGCAAAGCTGCAGCGTCTGCGTCTTTAGAATGGGGATTGTAAGTCAACATCGCGGCAGTTTGGATTAAGTGAGAGGATGTGTGTTTGGCAGAGCACCTCCCTCGGAGTAAACTCAACAACGGGGGTTACTATTACTGTTGTCGTTGTTGTTGAAAGCCTGCCTGGAGGAAGAGGGACTGTTGAAGCAGCACCTTAAGTAACCCAGAGTCCGAGTGAGCATTCCCACAGCCAATGCACACTGCGAGCCCCGATGGTGTTTCAGACATTCTGTAGGTTCTGGGATCCACAACCCAAATGGTCTCTGCTCTCCCGCAGGTTAGGAGCAGTTAGTGGGGGAGGAAGTTGAAATCAAATGCTTCGTGGAAGATAGACACCGAAAAAGACGAAATCAAGGGAGAAAATCCAAATGTCCATTAACAGCAAGCACGATACATTCGTGGCATGGAATGCTCTACAGGTCAGCTTCAGAAAGAACCACAATGGGGAGGGGACGCCTGAGGGGCTCCGTCGGTTGAGCATCAGACCCTTGATTTCAGCTCAGGCCACGGACTCATGGGTCTTGGGATCGAGCCCCACATCTGGCTCCTCGCTCAGCAGGGAGTCTGTCTCTCCCCCCATTTGGGCTCGCTCTCTGTCTCTCTCTCTCTCTCATATAAAATAAATAAATCTTTAAAAAAAAAAAAAAAGAACCACAACAAAGCACACAACATGCGTGACAGTTAGCAGCACCGTGCTGGTGGAAGGAAGCAGGTACAAGAGAATAGGATTTCAGCTGCACCAGGCTGAAAATCAGACAAAACCAATCCTTAGTGTTCATGGGGCAGAACTCCAGAAAGTCGTGAAATGATTATCGCAGATGTGAGGATATGTGGGTCCCCTCTTGCGGGGAGGGGAGGGGACCCCTTTAGAGGGGGACGCACAGGGACCTCGGGGGAGCTGATAATGGTCTATTTCCTCGTCTGAGTCCATATCCATGGGATAGTTGTTCGACTGTCATGGAAGTTTCATGTACTTGTCCGCAAGTCTATTTCACAAATTTTTCTAAATGTAGAAAAAAGAACAAAAGCAAGAAATGAGCAGAGAGTGGAAGCCCCCGGAGGAGGCGTTGGGGAGAGAGCTGCAAAGACGCCTGCTGTATTCTTTTTTTTTTTTTTTAAGATTTTATTTATTTATTTGAGAGAGAGACAGTGAGAGAGAGCATGAGCCAGCAGAAGGTCAGAGGGAGAAGCAGACTCCCCGTGAAGCCGGGAGCCTGATGCAGGACTCGATTCCGGGACTCTGGGATCACGATCCGAGCCGAAGGCAGTCGTCCAACCAACTGAGCCACCCAGGCGTCTCCACCTGTTGCATTCTGAGCGCAAATCACGTGCAGAGGTGGAGGGAGGAGAGGCAGGCGGGGGGAGGGGAAGATGGTGACAAACAGGAGCCATCGCGTGATGCACGGAGCTCAGTTCCTGCGGATGGCGGGAACCACCACAAAATATTGCTGACAGCAAGTCTGGTGCCCGGTGGAGGGCGGTTGGGTGGTGGGCAGGGTCATGGAAGGTGGGTCTTCCTGTAATTAAGCCGACACCGTATGTCTCTTGGGGGACAGAGAGGTCGGGGCGAGGAGGGTACCAAGAACCTATGGAAGATGGAATTGTCTGAGACAAGGAACTGATGGAGAAGGTTGGAGAGCAGGCGGCGGGCTATGTTACGGAGTGCTGCAGGTGGTAGGATGGGGCAACGTGGGGCGGACAGCCCAAGAAGGCAGATGATGGTGTGTGCACCTGAGTCTTCACAAATGGATTCAAGAAAGATGGAATTGGGGCGCCTGGGTGGCTCAGTCGGTGAAGCATCAGCCTTGGGCTCAGACCATGATCTGAGGTCCTGGGATGGAGACCTGTGCGTGGCAGGGAGGTGGAGGGTGGTCCCTGCTCAGCAGGGGTCTGCTTCTCCCTCTCCTGCCCCTCTCCCCTTCTTATGTGCACGTGTGCTCTCTCTCTCAAATAAATACATAAATAAATAAAATCTTAAGAAAAAAAAAAACACCAGATAGAATTTGGGCTGGGATGTGAAGGAGCAAGGGACAGGGAGAAGGTGGGGAATGGTGGGGGCTCCAGGCAGTCTGGTGAGGAAGGGAAATCGCATATTAGGGAGAAGCTGAACCAAGTGTCTCCTTGCAGGGGAAGGGGTCAGCAGCTTTCGGTCCGGGAC
The DNA here is from genome assembly GCA_004024625.1 of Mellivora capensis. Classification (NCBI taxonomy): domain Eukaryota; kingdom Metazoa; phylum Chordata; class Mammalia; order Carnivora; family Mustelidae; genus Mellivora; species Mellivora capensis. The sequence goes on along the minus strand of PISX010015287.1, from coordinate 11,863 downwards.
CTCTGTTTTAACATCCACATTCCTCCTTCCACAGGTGCAGACTGAGTCAACCCTGGCACTGTCTCTTCCCGCCTGGGTGTCCGTACCCACTTCCTGTCCACGATGTCCCCTCAGACTGTCAGGAGTGGGAGGCAAGAACGGAGTGGGAGATCCCCAGGGGCACATGCGGTGGGACCCAAAACAGAGAGGAGTCCAGGGTAGTCTCTAATTCTGGAGGAAATACGAAATCCTAAAGCATCCACACCTACTAGGCCAACAGGTAGGGAGGAGGAAAAGAGGGTCTCCCACAGCTCTGAACCCACTGGGGTTTGAAGGACTCGCCCTGGAGCACCAAACAGTGGTTTTATAGAAATGGGAATGTTTTTAGGTGCCCCCAAACCCGAACCTGAGGCTTTAGATATTCCTCCCATCCTGATCACAAGTAAGTCAGGAGGGGTGATTGCAGCAAAGGAACGTTTCTCAAATATTACAAGTGCCAGATGGTATGATAAGGGCTTCACAGATGAATTCTCCTCTAATCCTTATAAACCTGTTTAGCCAGTATCATCGACTACAACCTGCTGTTAAGGAATCCAGTTCAGAAAGGGCTAGTCCTTTCCCCAAGGCAGCACAGCCAGTAAGTGGTAGTTCTGAGCTCCAGATTGGGAGTGACATGGGCTAAGTGTATAGGTAGAAAGTGTAAGAACCTCAAGGTGGGGGAACTGAGGCAAGAAGGACTTGTGTTCTGAGGCTATGCATTTCCCATCCTCATGAGCCTTCAGGCTCTTCTTCTGTCTCCTCAAGAAACCAACAGTCAGATCCCCAATAAGACTTAAGTAAATGGTCAGTTGGGCAGAAGACAAAGAAAAGATCACCCATTCCATTGAAAAGAACTCACCAGATTTTAATGGTTACCAATAGAGAGTTTAGAGTCATCTCGTCCTAATGAGAGTTAACTTAACTTACTGATGTTACTGCATTAAACCAAGTCCTCTATTGCCAATTCAAGTCGTTCACCCCAGACACCCTTGTGTAGTATATTGCTTCGATGCTGTGAGGGCACCTGGACCCCTAGGAGCTCAAGAAGGCTTGAAAGACGCTTGAGATGAAAATGTTCAGCTACTGAGCAAGCTATCAGTGGACATGTGTTTCTGTGCACGGATCGCTAAGGAAAATAAATGAAATTGACATGCTCTCCAAATAAAATCCTATATGTAATAAAAAAATGACTACTAAAAACTCAGCGAAACGATATGATTCTCCCCAGAGCGCCACACCCCCTCACTTGGCTAAAATGTTCTCTGACTTCCGACAGCTCAGCCTGCCGGTCCAAGCTTGAAGACACTTAGGGAGCTCATTCAATCCAGCTATGCTTGTGTTGTGACATTTGGGAAAACAGGGCAACTGGAAATTCAGGGGTTGGTCAATGAGATGGAACCCATCAATTGATGATGGAACCCATCAATGAGATGCCACCTCCCCATCTGGGACCTCATTATAATGTCCGCATTCCTGCAGCAAGGAGCTCTTGGTCCTCAGTTTCCCAGCTAAGCTTCAGCATTGAAATCCCCCCAGGTGTTTCATCCAGACGTCTGTTTTCACCCTTGGTGCCTCCTTAAATTCCTCCAGTGGGCTCTCCATGGTTCCCGTTGACTTGCCTCCACTTCCAACCCATTACGCCAGTTCCACAGCCTTCCAAGCATACACCTTAACACTCACAGACAAATAAAATAACTAGGATTTTAACTGCAGGGAGTCCACACTCTTGTCTTTCACTTCTGTGGCGCACACATCCCTTACGGTCATCGCTTTTCTCTCCTCAAACCCTCCATTCTCAGAGGCAGAGCTAATATTCCAAAGGTCTCCCATATCTCATTGCAAAGATCTGCAAAGCCCGTAAAGGTTCAGAATGGCTTTGAGATTGCACGTTGGGGAGGAATTAGAACATCTCTTGCTAACAACTTAAATGGGGTATTGAGCTGTTTTGAGCTGAACTGTACCGCCCCAAAACATAGGCAGAAATCCTAACCCCCAGTACCTGTGAATGTGGTCTTAGCTGGAAATAGTCTTTGCCGATGCAATCGAGTGAAGATGAGGTCATTAGGATGGGCCTGCATCCAAGATGGCGGATGTCCTCCCAAGAAGCAGGAGATTTGGAAAGAAAGGGAATTCATGCAGACACACACACACACACACACACACACACACACACACACACACACACAGAGGAGAATGCCATGTGAAGACACAGACACAGGAAGCAGAGGCAGATTGGAGTTTTACTGCCCCAAGACAAGGAATGCCTGGGGATACCAGAACCTTTGAGAATTTAAGAAACAATCCTCCTCTGAAGGTTTTGGTGGGAAACACGGCTCTGCACACACCTTGATTTCAGATGTCTGGCCTCCAGAACCGTGAGACCATCCCCTTCTGTTGTTTTAAGGCCACCTGGTTAGAGTGGCCACAGGACGCTCCCTATGAAACAGGTCTAACCATTCTGACTCTGCCATCGAAAATCTGTCCGTCTCTCCCTGGAGACCGGGCCTCCCTTGTGTCTCTGGGGGACACTCTCAGAGCCCACCTTCTCTCTATGTCTTTCTCCCTCTGGTTTCTGTTTCCCTAGATGTCTCTCTAGAGCTCATCTCAAAAACTAACATCCCTTCATTCATTTTTTTCACTGCCCAAAGAAGACGCCTTTCACGTTCCTTTTCAGTAACTCTTAGCCTCTCCTGTCTCATCATCTCTTACCCAGACTGAAGCCCAAAGCTTTCCCTCTTTAAAACCTGAAGTCTATTGTTTCTTAAATCATAAGACAAGCTCTCTAAGAAGTATTCCATCCTCATTAAAAGCTAGCTTTTAAAATATCACTTTTCCTCCACGTGAAACTATGTTGTCACCTGTTTAAACCTCTTATCCTCTTACCCTTGGGACATAATCCCAACTCTTTCTTCCTTCATTCAACAGATAATTAAGCAGCTCTTCCGTACCTGGGAGACCCTTTACCGATGCCATCGTGGAGATGGCAGACTAGTGCCAAGGACAACAAGCAAACACAAATAAGTGCATAGCTAAACATAGGTGCTGGGAAGGAGTGGGATTGGGTTCTCTGAGCGGAAATAAGAGCAGGTGTTCGTGTCGATGGGCAATTGTCCCAATTCTGCATTATTCCAAGCACTCCCAAATTTTGTGGCTTAGGACCAAAAGCAGTTATGATCGCTTTCTATTGTACTGGTTGACAGGGCTCAGCTGAGTGGTTCTTCTGACCCTTGTGATGTCAACAAAAGCTGCAGTCGGCAGGGGCTCAAGTTGCCGGAACCCCCAAGGTGGAAGGTGAATACGGCCGGCAGTGGAGTCTGGTTGTCTTCCGGGAGCTCGGCGGACACGGTTGACCAGAATACCCGCACGTGGTCTCTCCATGTGTTTTGGGCTATTTGGAGCATGGCAGCTGGTTCCAAGAGGGAGCATCCCAAAAGTGAGGGGAAGCGGGAGTGGCCAATGAAGGGCAGTGGGCACAGCCCCGTCTCTGTGGTCTTCAGCAGTTAAGGGAATCCGAGCACCACGTCCTTGTAGGAAAAGGCTACCCAAGGGCGTGTACACCAGCATGTGTGGTCACTGGCGTAACCACAGCTAGAGAAGACCTCCCTCACTAAGGGACGAATTCACGTGGATAAGGGTACTGAGATCTGAAAGATGAGTCTAAGTTAGCCAGGCAAGGAATTGGGAGGAAGGCATCCACACATAGAACGTGGCTCCCCCCGCCTCCCGCCCCCGGGAGCAAAAGAAAGACTCCTGTCGTCGGAGCATGGGGAACAGGAGGAGAGGGTCTAAAATGAAGCCCGGTAGGACTCACTACATGGGAAAATCAAGGAGATTTATCTGAAATATAATCGGAGGCTATTTAAGGGTTTTTAGCAGGAAGGGTACATAGTCCAATTTGAGTTTGAAAGATTCTCCAGGGGTGCCTGGGTGGCTCAGGGGGTTAAGCGTCTGCCTTTGGCTCAGGTCATGATCTCAGGGTCCTGGGATCGAGCCCCGCACGGGCTCTCTGCTCAGGGGGGAGCCTGCTTCCTCCTCTCTCTCTGCCTGCCTCTCTGTCTACTTGTGTGCGCTCTCTCTCTCTCTCTCTCTCTGTCAAATAAATAAATTAAATCTTAAAGAAAAAAGAGAGAGAGATTCCCCTGAGTGTTATGAGCATAACTGGAGGGGAAGTGGGTGGGAGGCCAGGTGCGAAGCGACCACAGTAGCCCAGCAAGACGGGCTCATGCCAGGGTTGGTGTCACAGGAGACATGAAGAAATGAAGAGACTCGGGAGACTTTCTAATAGTTGCCTTGGCAGGACTTAGTGAAGGATCGGACGTGAGGAATGTGAAAGAACAAGACGCCAAGGATGACTCCAAGTGTTCTGGCGTGAGAGCTCCCGAGCCAGCAAAATCAGGGGAAGGGGTGTAACGAAAGAGAACCAAGAGTTCAATTTGGCATGCTTTTATTTGAGATGCTGATGGAAATATTCAGAGAGAGGTATCAGGTAGGTGACAGGAGCACAAAAGCAGCTGACCTGCTGTTAATTTGCTTGCAATACAGTCTTGTACTTACTCCCTCCAGAACCATCCACTCCCCTCCCCCCACACACTTCATGCTGATCCCTACTGCATGGCCTGCCCTTGCCAACTGGCTGTATTTATTCAAGGCTCTCTCTGCCCTCTGTCTCCCTATCACCCTTCATCCTGCCAGGTCTGTAGGTAAGACCGTCCCTCTCCCCCACCCCAAATCAGGTTATCAGAACTCCTGTCCTGATTTCCCCCAGCACTTCCCGTGGCCCTTGTCCTATTCCATTCCAGCTGTATCTGCACACATCCTTCAACTCCTCCCCGGAATGTGAATTCCTTGAAGCAGGAAGTGTGGCATGTTTAAAGTTGTGCCCCTAGCAGCGGTAAGCCCTCACTCCATTGAATGAGTGAGCCAATCTCTGACTCCGGCCTCATCTTGCTCCCATTCTTATAGAACATCATATACAAAATAAAGGTCTCTGAGTGTCTCTCTCATCAGACGCCTCCCCTTCGCAAGGAGCTGCAGAGACGTTCTGTTGTTGACGGCTTCCAAAAGTGTCCTCTATTACCTGTCTTCGCTTGCTAGATACAGCGAAAAAGAAGGCATGCCAAGCCTCGGTGTTATGAGGTCAGGATTCTGCAGAGGAATTGGGACAGCTTCTGTGCAGCAGGGGGACGTAGGATCGGGAGGTACTGGGCCGAAAAGGGAGATGTGAAGGAACCTCTAATCCCCTATCACAGCTATAGGAGCCCTGGAGATGGTCTTCCATGGCTTTTAGGAAACTCTGCACTGGGGTGCCCAAGTCCCTATTAGATCATACACGAAAAAGAGACCATCGCGTGGAGCCAAGCTTTCAAATGGGGAATGCGGGCAGATACGTTACTGTTATAGGTTGGACTTTTCGCAACGAGGCTCTTCTACCATCTTTCACACCTCGTCATCCTAAAAATGGGTGAGGACAGAAAAATGAAAGGGGATGCTACTATTAGGAACTAGAGGTTTAGATCCACTCGTTATAACTGGGAACACGATGGCCAGATGGAAGCTCTAGATTCAAACATTGGGCTTTGGGAGCCAACTGTGAAGGGTAAGAAGGAATCATGACAATCAGAGAGCATATGCTGGGAGTACATTGTTGAAGATGGAATCTAGAAGGTAAGATGAAATGGGGGGGGTTTCAAGGATTTTTAGCTGTCCTGTGCCAGCCTATCATTCCACTCTCAGGAACATGTTGAGATGACAGCATAGGGGCAGCCTGAGAAAAACAGGACCCAGCAGAGTGAGGGAAGCCAGGCAGCCGCAGCCCTGGTCACCATCTGAAATGCTGAGAGAGCTGCTTTGTGAAAAGAGACCCAGAGTTTTAAGGGGCGACTCTGCTTGGTAATTGCCTTGGTTGGTGAGAAGTCTGGGAAAGAAGACAATGTGCTTGATTAGAGATCCAAGGGTCTCTGGTTTCAAAAGGAGAGAAAATGATACGAAGTCTATGCTGTAATGCGGTGATTCTCAGATTTTTGCATGAATCAGAATCAGCTGGAGAACTTACTAAATCCTGCATTTCCGATTCAGGAGGTCCGAGGCAGGGCCCGCGCATTGGCATGCCTGTCAGGTTCCCAGGGGATGCTGATGTGGTCCAGAAACCACACTTTGAAAACCATGGCCCTCGAGCTTGGCTATATGTTAGAATCACCGGGAGAGCTTTTGGGGTTATACATTATTTTATTTTGAAACGTTTTCCAGCTTTTTTGAGATATAATCGACAAAGGACATCGTGTAAGTTTAAGGTAGGCAACACTTGATTTGACCCATCTATAGATGTCAAACATTCCCAGCACAGGCCACATAACTGTCATTTCTTCTTCGTGGTAAGGACATTTAAGACCTACCCTCAGTGCCCCATTGAAGTATAGGATACAGTACTATTGGATATAATCACCATGCTGAACATTATGTCCCTAAACTTGTTTTGTTTTTTAAGATTTTATTTATTTATTTATTTATTTTTTTTTTTTTTTTAGTAGGTTTGGAGGGGGGGCCTGAGATTCTGCATTTCTTTTTTTAAGATTTAACTTATTTATTTGACAGAGAGAGAGAGAGAGAGCGAGCACAGGCAGACAGAATGGCAGGCAGAGGGAGAAGCAGGCTCCCCGCTGAGCAAGGAGCCCGATGTGGGACTCGATCCCAGGACGCTGGGGTCATGACCTGAGCCGAAGGCAGCTGCTTAACCAACTGAGCCACCCAGGCGTCCCAAGATTTTGTTTATTTATTTGACAGACAGAGATCACAAGTAGGCAGAGAGGCAGGCAGAGAGAGAGAGAGGGGAGGAAGCAGGCTCCCTGCCGAGCAGAGAGCCTGATGCGGGGCTCGATCCCAGAACCCCAGGACCATGACCTGAGCCGAAGGCAGAGGCTTTAATCCGCTGAGCCACCCAGGCGCCTCTAAGCTTGTTGGTCATGTAACTGGAAGTGTGTTTCCTCTGCCCAATATTTCTCCCTTTCTCCCACCCCCCAAACCACCCGTAACTATGACTCTATGCTTGTTTCTCTTTGTCTCCTTCAGATTTGTCTCCACAGATAGGTGAGATCATGCCGTAATTTCCCCAAACGTGAGAACTAGTCTGTCCTAGAAACTGCTATCAGGCTAACGAGAGATTTTAGGTCCATTTTATTACCTTTCTGTAGAAAAAAGCAGAAAATCGATGGGAATGGATTTGAACCCAAGAAGGAACGAATGTGAAGTCAGGTTGGCATTCAAGCCCCACTCATATGTCACCCGGCAGCATATTCCTAGGTTTGAAGGAATGGGTTTCTATAAGGATGCTGGCTGTTGAAAACCAAATGTTAATGATTTGATTCCCCCTAACTTGCTAGTGTCCTTTGCTTGGGTTGGGTGGGGTTTTTTTATAGTCTTTCTGGAATGCTAGGCTGACTTCCATCTCTGGGCCTCTGTGCAAGCCGTTTTCTTGGTGTGAACCAGTGTTTTCCAAAATGTGAGAAAACCCAGAGCGCTGCCGGAGAGGATTCGGGGGGGCGGGGGGGTTGCTCCCGTTTTAGGCATTCATGGACTCAACACCAAGCAGCATTGGGTAACTCATACCCTCTTCAATTCTTCTCCACCCTTCAAAGCAAGATGCTAATTTGCTAAGTGCTAGTCTTCGCCAGGGGTGACCCTTGTCAGGAGCAGCGTGTGGGAGCCTATGGCAAACCTGGCTTGGGGTAGAGCTAGCTAGAAATTACTAGCATGGATTTCTTTGTATTTACTTTTTTTGAACTCTTTATGGCAAGAAATAATGGCTTTTCAACCTAAGATTGCAATATATTCCCTTTTTAAATTAAGTAAAATCACATAAGAGACTCTCAGTCTCAGGAAACCAACTGAGGGTTGCTGGAGGGGAGGGGAGTGGGGGGGTCCGGATAGGGTGACAGGCGATGGACATTGGGGAGGGGATGTGCTACGGTGAGCACTGTGATTGTGTAAGGCTGATGAATCACAGACCTGTGCCCCTGAAACAAATAATACATTATGTGATAATAACTTAAAAATTGCTATGAATACTGATGTAACATTTAAGTATAATCAGTTTTAGTTATACGGAACGAATTAAGTCCCAGGGACAATTGTGTACCATAGTGCCTATAGTTAATACTATACTTAATCCTTAAAAAGTTTGCTGAGAGGTTGCCTGCGTAGCTCAGTTGGTGAAGCAAACTGCCTTCAACTCAGGTCATGATCTCAGGGTCCTGGGATCAAGCCCCTCGTCTGGCTCTCTGCTCAGCAGGGAGTCTGGTTCTCCCTTTCCCTCTCTCAATTAAATACACGAAATCTTTATATATACACACACACATATAAAGTCAGAACTCTCGGGTTTGAGTCTTAATTTATCAATTTGGTGTCAGCTACTCTAAACCTCAACTAGAGGTTTAAAAAAAATAAAATTAAAAAATTAAAGATAAACAAAAAAAATAAAAATTAAAGATAAACAAAAAAGATAAAAATAAAAAATAAAAAAAGGAAAACTGAAAAAAAATTAAGGAAAATACAAGACTGAATCAAATGTTTAAGATAGTAAATAATCATCCTACAGACAGCACATCCCATCAAAAGAAACAAAAGGTCTCTCTTGCTGTGGGTTAAGGATATGGAAACATTGTTTTGTCTCAACACTTTTCAGCTGTGTCAAGGATAAGGATCTCCATGCAACTGTGTATGTGAGAAGGGATGCTACCACCATCCAAATTGCCCAGCTGTTAAAGTTCTGCTTCATCATACTTGTAGGCTGCCCCCACACTGGGCAGCATGAGGGACATGGCGGCTTTGGTGCCCTTGAAGTCCTGTGCATGCTCCTCCAAGGGGCAGGAGCCTTCCCACTTATCTCACAGCCTTCAGAATCGTTTCCAAAACACTGCCGCACACATTTGCAGGTTAGTTACATTTTGAAATCTGCAAGAACAGCTTGCCCTCAGAATGCATTCACAGGATCAGTTACGGAATCAAACCCCACTCCCTTGTCCATCCGCAACACACAATAAAACATGAAAGCACCCGCAAGTTGGTAAAATAGATTTTATTTTTTTCATACAAAGAAATAGTATGAATTAACAGATTTTTTTTCCCCTAGAAACATCTTTCTCTGTGTAAAATTACTTTGTGTTATACATAGGACAAAATACTTGTTTTAATTTTTTTTTGTACATATTGGCTATTCTAACCACCAGGTTATAGGAGACATACGGCTAGAATCTGCACCGTGTTTCAGATTACTGGGCTGAATGAACTCAGTCATAAATTAATGTTACAAAAGGGGAAAAAAAAAAATCTAACCACACCTTTCAGTTTAATTGACCATCCTTCTTGAGAAACTGAAAAAGAAAAATGACACGGACGTCTGTATCAGTGTTTGAGATACACCCTAAGAATTTCTAGTCTACTGGAACCTTCCATTTTCCTTTCTTATGTAAATACCCTGGCAGGATCTGAAACCGTTTCTCCAAAAGCCTAAAACGTATCTGTCACTCAAAATGACTTCCAAAGAGAATCCCATGAAGAGACAATGTCTCTTTCTCCGTCATCCAAGTATTTATTATGTAGTCACTATACCCAAGTACCTTTCCAGGTACCACCTCCCACATTAACCAGACTACAGCACAAACACCTCAAAGCAAGCATGGGGTAGACAGGGACCATAAAAACCTCCAATTTCTTTTTGTTGTTGTTGTTAACCTTTTTGTTTTTAACAAGCCAAATGAAACAGAGAGGAATAAAGTACTCCCAATGAAGTATCAGAGCTTTTCCTGTAAACCAGAAAAAATCCAAAGTGTGCCCAGGGACAAAGGACTAAAACATGAACTGCTGTCTGTCTTCTAGCAGCTAAGAACTTGAGTGGGTGGCCTTGGAGATTGCTAGAACAGGAAGAAACTCAAGGCTAATTGTAGGAGGAAGACATGTGGGCCCGGGCTCTATGATAACTATCACATGACCGGGTGTAACTGTGGGACAGATGCCACGTCTGGTTGCATTGGGAATTGTAAGCTATCAGACCCCTGTGAAGAGATGCGTGAAAGCGTTCATTTATTTATCTTCTATAGGAAAACGTGCTCTAGTCCATCCTTGTTAATTATCAACATCTGTTTGGATTCGAGGATTTGACCCAGAATAGAATCCTGACTCACTTCACTGTTCATGACTCAGTGACCCTTCTTCTATCCGGAGATTTCCTGTTTCAGTTGTAAGGCAGGGGATAAACAACTTAATCAAAGCTGTCCAGCTTGGAAAGATGACAGGGACCCGAAGGGAAGGAAAAATGCATGTGTATTTTCCTACTGCCTTGTCGCATACCCTTCCCTGCGCTTTTTCTGCAATGCTACATCATGAGCTTTTATCAGAGCACGAAAATGGCCAGAAGGTGGTCAAGGCAGGGTTCTGTGGAGGTTGTGGATCCTGGCTTTTACTTTAAGCAATGTTATGTTGTAAATGAAAAGAGGCATTCTCCACTTTATTACGAATAAGCGGGCTTTCTGACCGGAAAAACGCACAACCCATTAGCACCCTTATGCAGATGTCTCGACGCCCAAGCAGCAAGAAGCGAGAACCATGCGGGGATTATGGCATTCCCCTAAATGCAGCTTCTATACTACTTGGTAGAGGCAATCACTAAGCTCTGAAATGAACAGAGCATCTGAGGAGTAACGCACTGGAGCCCCATGCCCGTCCTCCTGCCGAGAACCTACATGATGATCCTGACTTCTGCAGCTCAGTATGAGCTAGCTAGATCTGGGCTCAAACTTTTGGGCGAATACAAACCAATCACCAAACAAGACATCACCCAAGGACCAGTGACGACATGATCAATCTCTAAGGAGGAATAATTTCTCTTTTCATACAAGTTCTCTTGCTCTACAGGGCAAGTTCTAGCCCATCCAACAAACAAAAGGGTCTTCGTCAACATCACACCCCAACCATTCGGACACTGTGTGTCTCTTCCCACCCAAGCCTTGGTGCGGCTGTAACTCGAACGAAAATTCTCCTACCATAGAATAGAAGCATTCTGGTTTAGAAAACAGGGTAAAGTGAACATGTTCATTCTGTGATATTGCTCTATAGTGTACCCGACGGCCACAAGCTAGCGGTCACAAATTATCTCCAACTGCTCTCTCAAAAGAGAGGGATGGGGAGAGCATTCTGCATCAGCAGCAACAATGCTGGCTGGTGACCCTTCCTGCTGGGACCTAGCTCAAACAGGGACATCTTTGTAATTGTTAAGCTCGGCAGCCGCCAGGCAACAACATTCTTTCCCCAGCCTGTCTGTGCAAGGAGGTGAGTTCCAGACACCAAGCAGGGGGCCAGGAATTCACTTCTTCTGCCAGGCCACCTGTCCTTTTGGTGCTGTTTGTCTTTTCTCCCCACTCAGGTGGTCTGTCTACTGGGATGTGCCCCACGTGGGCTGGCTTGGCAGGATGCACCTGATCCCCCCAGGTCTTGACACCTGCCACCCGTGGGTTTGTGCCGATGGTTCTGCTAGCCTAGGGAATTCTTTGGTGTGTCAGAGCAGAACTGTCTGCCTGGAGGGCAGACCATGGTGCACTCGTGCAAATGAGAGACCGTCTTTAGTTCTAAAGCAGCACACAAGCATCTCACACACGTGACCTGGGAAAGAGGGGCTATAACATCTGCATACGCTTCAAGCTGCTTCATGAACCAGGGACTGGAACAGAAGAGGACGCAGGGCCATCTTTCAAAATCATAAGCTGAAGTGAACAGACTCTGGGACGCAGACTCCAGTGAGGAGGCGTGTGTCCCTGCAAAGGTAGTAACCCCCCCGCCTACAAACTGAGCAGACTTG